>UCOJ01000206.1:0-158478 GCA_900474305.1 Cecidostiba fungosa | reverse complement strand
GTAGTACTCCTTGAGGGTTTCCTCGACTTGATGGAGCCAATCCTGAACCTTAGCCTTCCAGCTCTTCTCGGTCTGTAAATAATAAATTTAATTTTAAGGAGTAGTACATTCTCGCACATACATCGGGACGTATTTTTTAACACGAAGTATGTGAAACTTGTTTTAGCAGACGCTTTTACGACTTAGCGTATGCGAAAAATACGGTTCGATACATGTGTGAGAATATGATTTCAGACTTGTGTGATCTTTTCATACAAGTCTAACTTTACATTCTCTCAATAATATCGAAATGGACTATCTTGACACGATGCATGCAAAACCGAGTTTTGCGCACGGGTTGACAAACAAACATATATCTCGTATATCTCCATGCAGTTTTATATATGACGGTTATAAAAAATAATTATAAAATAATTTTAGGCAATATATATGTATTTATAATCGAATTAAAAGTATTTTACCTGTTCCTCGACGGACTCCTGGCTGATGGGGTTAGCCACCACAAGGGTGGTGCCCAGAAGGACGAAGATAAGTGCCTTGGTGAACATAGTGAAGTCTGAATTGAGAAAACCAAACTGTACTCGATGCATGCTTCTACTGATATTTATACCGGTAAATTTTCACGGATAAACGAAACTTATCAGTGATTTTTGTAAATGTTGCATATTTATAACAACGGCATAATAATTATGTTTGCTTTTCTTTAGTTTTTGATTATCATTCAGAGAATCGAAAGGTTAATCATATGTGAAACTGTTTGTTTTCATATCTGGCTATCGAATGTGTTTTTGAGTCAGTTAACTTATTTTGTCGCTACATTGATCTTCATTCTTAGAATTCAATTTTTTGAAAATTCCTTTTCGTTTTTTAGTTCAAAGTAATCTGTCATCGTAGTAAAATTAATTTAACGTTAGGTAAAAGAATATCATAAATTAGTGATTTTCCTTGCAGTAACTAGTATAATATAATTGTTATACTTTCTAGTTATGTGCAAATGTTTATATAATATAAATCAATAGAACAGAAATTTCCAAAACTAAATAAAAAAGCACAACATACAAATCAACGGTCAAATACAGTGGAACATTTATTTTTTGAAAATTATGATATATTTATAGCACTGCGTGACCTAAGTATCAATTTATGTCACGCCTATATCCATGACCTAAAGTAGTCCATTTTTATTGCACCGTGCTTATCGTCTTCATTACGCTCGGGTGTTAACTCACGGTGCAAACTGGACCGTTTATTGTACAGATAGGCGTGACAGCCGACTTAGGATATGCAGTTGCTATAAAATAGTAATAGTGTAAAATACTCGTGTCACAAGTCTTTCTTTATAGCACGGCATTTAGACCTAATACACGCAGTGTCATAAAGCACTACTTATGCTGCTAGTATCGTAATGTACTAACTATCGCCCGAATAACTATATATTTTGAATGTTTGCAGATTTATTTAGTATAGATATATCATCCAAATAATCGAATACTACTAAAAGATGTAATTAAAAAAACGTTTGGCATAACGTCTCTATTTTTTTAAATTATTATATTTGATATACTATATCACCAGATGCGTTATATTCTATTTCATTTTATGGAGAAAAATAGAAGTTTAATTCCAAGCATGCAAAAAATCGTTATCTAAGGAAGTGGGTCTCTTTAACCTTACGACGCATAAGTGGTATCTTTTGCCACACCAGACCAAAAGTAATAATTTAAGCGTTTTAATCTTAGAGTATGGTACTTCTAAAACGCAAGAAACATCGACAATCGTTATCAAACATCGTTATTACAGATATGCCTTTAGACTCTGATAATGATAATTGAGGAAATTGCATAAATTCAAGAATGTCGATGACTAAAGCCACTCGTACTCCTTATCTACATTAGAAAAAGCTAATTTTCGCCTCTAATTGCACAATGTATCATTTAAAACGCACGAATAATCCTACTATGTTAAGCTTTATTTTATGTATTCTAAACTTTGTTTAAAAATATCAAAATGAATTCATAGTAAGTTGTTACAGCAACTTACAGTTCTGTTATTAAAAAGTTTTCTCTAAGAAGAAAAAAAACGAACTTTCGCTTAATATATTATGAAATTAAAATTATTCTCTACTAATGATGATAAAATTAAATCGAAGTACACATCAAATAATTTGATGGAAGAAAGTGTGGGAATTTGAGGGAATGTGAGGGAATGTGAGTTTCTTTAAGATAAAGAATATCCCACAAAAGAAAAAACAAAAATATATGTTTTTGATAATGCAATAAGATATATTAAAAATAATTATAAAACTCTACGTAAAAGATAATTATAACTTAATAGGATCGATAGATTATTCCTCCTTCTCATGAGCCTTCTCCTTAGCGGCTTCGATGGCTTCCTTAGCCTTTTGCTTCCACTCTTCGAATTTGGCTTGCCACTTCGCCTTCTCTTCCTTGATGGCTTCCTTGGCCTTCTCCTTCAGTTCCTCGAATTTTTCCTTACCCTGTTCAAGAGCTTCCTGTCCCTTGTTTTTCCATTCTTCAAGACGAGCTTCCCAGATCTTCTTTTTTTCTTCAATAGCAACCTTGGCCTTCTCCTTGACTTCCAGGTACTTTTCCTTGAGCTCAGCCCACTTCTCCTTGCTGATTTCGACAGCCTTCTCGCTCTTCTGTTTCAGTTCGTTCAAAGCTTCTTCGAAACTCTTCTTGCCTTGTTCGTAGTACTCCTTGAGGGTTTCCTCGACTTGATGGAGCCAATCCTGAACCTTAGCCTTCCAGCTCTTTTCCGTCTATCAAAATAGAAATAAATTTTATTTATAAAAATTTTAAATCTTTATAACTATAGAATTACATTGAAGTTAGTGGAGGCAGTTTTTGCAGTAAATTATTTATATATTTTTGAAAAGGATTTATAAATTTATAGTATCTGCTTAGACAACACATCTAATTATAAAATACAACATATACATTATAATATCAAAGGTTGTTTTATATATTATAGTATTCTCAAGAAACGCTATTTAAAGTCTTACCTGTTCCTCGACAGAAGATTCTTGGCTTATGGGATTAGCCAGAACAAGGGTGGTGCCCAAAAGGACGAAGATAAGTGCCTTAGTGAACATAATGAAGCTTGAATCGGAACAAGTCAAACTGTACTGCTCTCAGTATTTTCATCGATATTTATACGAAAGGTAAATTCATGAATTAAGCAAATTAACAACAGTTTAAAATTGAAATTCATATAATTATGCAAATCTAGAAATAGAGCCTAAACGAACGAATCTTTCCTTGCATATTCTTCTGAGAAATTGATACACTTATTCCTATCAATCGTGCACAGTTCTGTAAATATGATTTTAATGTTAATATTAACTGATAAAGTGATTAGATACCAAACGTTTATATTAAGTTCGTTGATCTTTTTGAATTGTTATTTAAAAAATCGTTATTATGTATATTGGAAATAAAACTTATTAATATGCAATCTAAATTTTCATAACTTTAGTAGTAAAAATAATTTAGTTATTAACATTAAAATTATACTATTTATACAATTATTATCATGAATTTATGTTATATTCAATTTTTGAGAGATAGGTTAAAACAATAAAACAATATCTGGTAAAAAAGTACCAAATCTCCTGGTCGGTCGGCGTACTATTGGCAATATTGGAATTTCATAAAAGAATTTTAAAAATGTCTTGGAGTTTACGTTTTTTACATTTATATAATAATATAGATTTAAGAAAGAAATATGCAAATCTTTTTTTTTTCTAGACGTAATTTATTTAAAATATCATTATATAAAAAGATTAGAATAATCAGTGCTAAAGTAAAAGAAGAAGTAACTTCTTATTCCTCTTTCTCGTTGTGCTTGTGCTTGGCAGATTCAATGGCTTCCTTGGCCTTCTGCTTCCACTCTTCGAATTTGGCTTGCCACTTGGCCTTCTCTTCCTTGATGGCTTCTTTGGCCTTCTCCTTCAGTTCATCATACTTGTCTTTACCGTGCTCAAGAGCTTCTTGTCCCTTGTGTTTCCACTCTTCAATACGAGCTCCCCAGATCTTCTTTTTCTCAGCAATAGCAACCTTGGCCTTCTCCTTGACTTCCTGGTACTTTTCCTTGAGCTCAGCCCACTTTTCCTTGCTGATTTCGACAGCCTTCTCGCCCTTCTGTTTCAGTTCGTTCAAAGCTTCTTCGAAAGTCTTCTTGCCTTGTTCATAGAACTCACTGTGCTTGGCAGACTCAATGGCTTCCTTAGCCTTCTGCTTCCACTCTTCGAATTTGGCTTGCCACTTGGCATTCTCTTCCTTGATAGCTTCTTTGGCCTTCTCCTTCAGTTCAGCGAACTTGTCTTTACCGTGCTCAAGAGCTTCCTGTCCCTTGTGTTTCCACTCTTCAATACGAGCTTCCCAGATCTTCTTTTTCTCAGCAACAGCAACCTTGGCCTTCTCCTTGACTTCCTCGTACTTTTCCTTGAGCTCAGCCAACTTTTCCTTGCTGATTTCAGCGACTTTGCCACCCTTCTGTTTCAGCTCCTTCATAAAATCTTCGAAAGTCTCCTTGCTATGTGCGTAGAAACCCTTGAGGGAATCCTCAACATGGTGGATCCATTCTCCAATCTTAGCCTTCACGCTCTTCTCAGTCTATAAAATATTAAATAATTTAAGCATCTCGAAATTTTAACAGCAAACGTGAATAGTTGTATTTTAACAGTGGCTTTTAATAGAAATTATAACAGTATTTTTTAAATGCTTACGTATTCCTCAACGGAGTTCTCCTGGCTAATGGGGTTAGCCAGAACAAGACTGGTGCCCAAAAGGACGAAGATGAGTGCTTTGGTGAACATAGTGAAGCTTGAGTTGAAGCAAGTCAAACTGTACCGATCATGATGGTTTGCTAGTTTTTATACTAAAAAAAATTTAAGTGAATTTGATATAATAACACTTGAATATACATAATGACTTAGCATACTTATCTATTGTCTAATATTATCTAACATGTGCGATTCATTTCTGGATCTATACATATTACGAATTATCTATATTATTTGAATTAAAACAAACGACAGCCGCTTATATAGCTCTGTAAATATTAATTTACGTATACTTATACTTGGCATCATATTTGGCCTTCTAATATATCAATACCCTTCATATATTAAAAAGTTTCTGGTGTATTCTACACTGTATCGGAGTAATTTATATTATATACTAGAAACTTCTTTCAACTTGTGTAAGTAAATGCATGAATATTATAATAACAAGATTAATGTAACATAAATTATTGATAATTTAGATATACTAATGGTTTACAGTATTTAATAAATAAAATGTGTTATTTTTGAAGAGAAATATTATATACTAACTTTTTTCAAAAATATATTTTTTATAATAAATAATATTTAACTATTTACGTTATTTCTATACAATTTTTTTAATTATATTTTTTGCCATATACTTTCATTATCAGCATTTCTAAGTCACATTACAATAAAATTGTTCATTACACATCATATAACATATACTTTCTAACTGTTTAAACATTCAAGATAAGACAAAAATCCTTTGATGCCGAATGTATTAAATTTTTATAATCGTTTACTCAACATTAAATATGTAATAAACAATAATTAATATGAAACTAGTTTGTCCAAAAAGAATACAGACTTTCATAAATCAAAAATTTATTTACGGCATTGGAGATATGTACACACGACAGGTGTTCTATAATCTAATATATGCGAAGGTTCTGAATGCTTGATATGACTAATTTCAAACCAAATTTAATTTGGAGTTATTTTCAATAATTTTTTATTCACGTCTATAAAAACCTTATCAAGTACTAACTAAGCTATATACAGATACACGTACAGCGTGCTACACACACGTTGTAATTTACAAGCCATACAGACATTGATTTCACTGTTGTTTATTCTTTATAATCGAGTTAGCCTCATTTTGCCAATGATATAAATTTTCCTCCAACTTTGTTTTTTCGGCATTAATAGCTTCTTCCAGCTGTTTTTGAAGTTTCTCGAGAGCCGCTTTTCCTGATTGAGCAATTTGGTTTGTTTTCTCTTTGAGCTGTTCAAAAGTTTCGCCATTTGTTTCTTTAGTTAGTATGTCTACTATATTTTGCAATTCATTGGTGACTTTTCCAAGGAAAGCATTTTTGATATTATTGACATTTTCCTCAGATTTATGCTTTAATTCATAATATTTTCCCAAAAGTTGGTTAATCTTTTCCTTGCCGTATTCAACGACTCCCTCGCCTGTTTCTGTAACAGCATTGTATACTTTTTTGAAGGGTTGTTTGACGCCATCGTACACGTCTGAAATAGTTTTGTCTGCTTTGCGCAACCAGTCGGCAATAGTGCCCAAAATTGACCTATTGTTCTGTAAGACAATAACAAGTTATAGATATTTGTTATAATAATAAGTTTATTAGAAATGCCGATTTTTTTCTGTCTATAATCGATTGAAGTTTACAGAATAAATATAAAAATTAATTCTCACCTTAATTTCCTGAATTTCTTGAACGGCGGGACTAGCCTAAAAATATCAATTGAATTATAATTATAAGCAAATGTCATACCTAGTACTGTTTTATCAACCTATCGATTAAGATATGGGACATCTTGAATTTTTGGGATTTTAAAGCTTTATTTAAAGAACTGCGCAAAATTAAATTTATGCAGGTGTGTTATAAAAAAATGAATATTTCACTCTAAGCTGACGTTTCGCCAAAAAATTTACTCAAATCTATGAAGACTCATTAGTATTATTAGATTATAAATTATAAATATCTATAAAAATATTACCAAAATCAAAGTACTTGTAAGTAAAATAAGGATAAGAGATTTGTAAAACATGTTGAACGTTGTAGTTTATTGAGTTGTAGATGCAATCGAAACGTGAAATAAACTGTCATATCAATTGCTCAATTGCAATTATATAAGGGTAGCATCTCTTTAAGTTCATGGTCATTTTCAACATGCTTTGATGTGTTTTATAAATATGATAATTATTTTAATGTAGTTACTGATGCGCGTGTGATTTTTGTACTTGCATATTTTTTTTATGTTCTTTTAGATTATTGAATTATAAATCACGTCGTACCTATCAAAAAGTGATTTTCCTGTCTAGACTTAATTCTTCGAAAACATTATCGCTATATATGGAGGTGCTTGTTCTGTTCATGCATAATTAAAACTTTCTCTTTCCAAAAAAATCAATAAATTTTGTACGTGGATAAGATATATTTAGTAATTACTAGTATCAATCATAACTCAAGCGTACCAAACTTTACAATTATGTACTCTCATAAATCACAATATGAATTCATTGTAAAGCAGTAAAAGTTTTCACAATATCATCAAGTAACAAAAAAATTGCTGTCAAGTCATCGGCATACACGGCTCTACAGTATGGCAAAAAATTACGCTGCTAATTTTTGTAACTATTCCAAGACATTTCAAAAATAATAATAAGTCAACTAATATAAGTTATTATTATTATAAAAGAGGAAAATAAATATAATTAAAAAATAAGGTGTTATTTTTACTAATAATACTTTAATATATGTAAATATATACTATATACAAAAAAGACGACGATTATCTCTGAATCTGTACGATGTCAGAATCGCTTATTTACAAGCCAAATTATAGCCAAGTTTAAAATTCACAGAAAAACGCAAATTTACAAATGAAAACTTAATGTTCTCTTGTATTCACAGCCTCTTTAGCATCTTCTTCCCACTTTCCCAGATTTTGTTCGAGCTTTTGCTTTTCAGCATCGATAGCTTCCTGCAACTGCTGCTTGAGCTTCTCCAAAGCATCTTTGCTCGACTGAGCGATGCCCTGCGTCTTTTCCTTGAGCTTCTCCAAATCTTCGTCATTAGACACGGCCAAAGTATCAATAACCTTTTGCAATTCGGTAATGACTTTGGAGACAAAGACGTTCTTAGCTTTGTTGATGTTTTCCTCGGACTTGCTCTTCAATTCGTAGTACTTCTCCAAAATTTGATTGATTTTATCCTTGCCGTAGCCGACGATATTCTCACTCTGCTGAAGAATGGTATCGTACACTTTCTTGAAGGGTTGCTTCACACGATCGGTGACACTATCGATTGTGCTGTCGATTCTGTTAAGCCAATCGGCGATTGTTCCGATGAACGATCGTTTCAGCTAAAAATCAAGATCGAGATATACATATAATCAAAATTAAATACTTATGGAAACTATAAAGCATATATTATATATATTATAGTAGCATTATAGTAAGGCAAATTATTGTAATAAATCTTACCCTTAACTCCTCATTTTGCTGAACTGGGCTGGCCTGCAATAACAGATAAATATTTTTAGTAAACGCAATAATTTGAGGAAAAAATGTATTAACATATAACAACTGTTCTCATTTTAACAATTCCTATCTTTTACAAATAAAAAACTTTATGGTCCTCACCAAAATCAGGGTGCAACCCAAGAGTACAAGAAAAAGCGATTTCGTAAACATGGCGAATATTGTATAGTACTCTTAGTTATGTTCTCGTATACACTGCAGAATGAACTGTTGGATAGATTGGTGGAATTACTGCATATATATATATATACATTAAAAAACTCTGGCCATTCGCTGAAGATATGATGTTACTTCCGATTTGCATATTTGTGTATAAGTGCGTTTGGGAAATTTTCTTATTTGGTTTTATGTCTAGACTTTTTTCTTTGAAAATGTTATCAATCATAACTTTCTTGATTAACTTTCTGACTTAGTTTTATCGCACGTGGCTCTTATTTTTACATTAGCATTTAAGCGAGCGATATGTCACTGATTTAAGAATGATGGAAGTAGCTTCTTGATAATAAAACAATAATAGTAAATGAAAAAGTTCCTTTAAAAATAAAAAATAGTTATTGTAATAATGTACAAAAATAAATTCAAATATTATATCTACATCCTTAATTGTAACATAAATAATTAATTTATTATGTTAAAATTTAACATTGATATAACTTGAAGTTTTTTAGTTACTTAATAATCAGTAAAAAGAAAATTTGTAAAATTAATAATTAACTTAAGAGGGCTGATAATCATAATAATAATTAGCTTTATGAAAAAAATACAATATGTAATGAAGAAAAAGAATAATAATACAACAATAATATAGATATTGGTTAGTATAAACTTATAAATTCTATATTTCAGAAAATTGAAATTGCATTTAAATAATTTAGAAAGATTTACGAATAATAATTTTTTAACTATACACGGGCGAATGATTTCAGTAAGAAAATAATTCAAATCTACCGCCAAGTGGCGAAAAATGTAAACAAAGGCGCTGGCATCGGCGAACAGCTGATGGCGGCTGCAAGAGACGCCCGCCATGGCGCCAATGCGCCATTCTAATTTGTGAACACGATGGGCTATGGCGGCCAATGAATGACGGTTGGTCGGTACGTTGCGCGCGGGCCGTTTGTTGTCATACGTTTGTGCATGTAAATAACAATTATTAAGTGTCTGCAAAAATGGATCTTGCCGACGACGAGGATATCTCGTGTAATGACTTCGAGAGTATGCTACTCAATCCTGACGAGATGAAATTATACTTGAAAAAGCTGAAGGACAGCTGCAACAATTTCGACGTCAAGACTGAAAGGAATATTGTGCAGTCGATTTCAAAAAGTTCAGGTAATATTAATACATTTCTTATCTTGTTACAAGTATTTCTTTGCAAAATTTTAAACTTTTCTGTTTCTTTTTTCTGATCAGAATGCGCTAAGCAGGTAGAGAAAAGTTATGAAACAATCGCACAACTGTCAAGTCAAAGGAAGGAGCTGAAATCTGCTATAGAAAATATAAAACTTGAACAAAAAGTTATTGAAAAGAAAGCTATCAACAGAATGAAAGAAATAGAGAAAACAAAGACTGACATTGAAAGTATCAAAGAGAAGAAAGAGAAGTTGATGCTTGAAATAGTAGATTTAAAACAAGGTAAGCGTTTATAGACTTTTCTTTACGCTATGATGGATGTCAATTTTATCTGTAATCTACACAAGTAAACCGTATCTTTACAGAATCACACAAGTCAAATGAACATATGAAAAAACAGTGGGATGCAGTCAAGAAAGCGTGTAGAGTTTACAAAAATGTATTGGATATTCATATTGACACTGAGATGATTAATCACATAGAGCATGTAACGGTAACATTTTTCTGGTCTGAAAATCCAACCGACCACAAGTATTTTATAGTCCTGACATATGAAGACAATTGCTGGAAAGGTAAATTATTTTGTTTAGAGTAATATGGCTAGATTGTATATATATTTTTTCAAATATTCATTGCTGTTATAAATAAAAATATTTAGCCTTGTTGAAATGACATGCATCGATCTTTTCGACATTTATACAATGTTAAATATGAAAAATTCAAGTCCCAAGAAGATTACAGTTCGCTAACAAATTTTTTTTGTTTCAGTTAAAAAAATCGAACCAGAATTGAGTATGGAAAACAAATATCAACTGAATCGTGTGGTTCAGTTTTCAAAACAATCAGAAGTAACCAATGTTACTTTATTACTCTGCGAGCTGAGGAAACTCTTTTTAAAAAACTACTTTGAAAAATAATGCAAGCTAGTTGTAATTTTAATTGTACATACATTTTATATTTTTATAAGATTAAAGCCTTTATTCATTAAAGTTAGATTATTGAAAAACAATCAATTGGATACACAGAATTTACTCTATATTATTAAAATATAATAAAATTTTCAACTTTGAACGATTTTAGTAAAATATTGTGTGTACTTTATTTCATTAAAATAGATATCTTCAGTAAATTTTCAACTATCGTTCGCCGTTGATATTGTTTTTTTTTACGTATTAACTTTATAAACATTTGTGCATCAAAAAGCTGAAATTTTAATCACAGCGTATAGATAAATTACTTAGCCACTAGAAGTATTCATACACATCTAATTTTTCTACAATTCTTTTTAATTTTACATCAAATTGTGGGTAATTCATATGAACATTTAGTTTAGAATATTAAAACTTTAGATTAGGTTTAGTATTACAAGCCTAGTATGCACGCAAACATACAATCATATAAAAATCAAAACATTAATTATTCTTAAATTTATTCAAAATATTGTTACTGAGAAAGTAGTATAGTGATAAATTAACAAATCGACTGTGATGTTAATTGCTGAAAACTTGCATTTTTAATTTATCAAACATGATTCGCTTATAGCATTAATTTTTTGTACAGTCAATTCGTTAAAAATATCATCTATGTGTATATATATTAAATACTTTTACTTTTGTAAATAGAAATAAATCTATAAGTTATTAGTAATACAGTAGCATTTATATTAAATTCTACGAATAATAACAATATTTCAATGCCTTAAGATATACATTAAATAGTGTACAATAAAATATTTTTCTTACTATAATACACTTATATGTATAAGTCAAATTGAATTACAATATCAGATAATTTGAAATATTGAATTTTTAAGGATCATACATATGAATTGTTCAGGTTTCTGGCAACAGATTTTTTCTCGTGACCGTTTTTCAATCATTACAAAAATATGTTCCGCATTTTTTTATAACTTAATTCTACTACATCATTAAGGCTATTTTCCGTGTTACCAACAATTTTGGACTTTCATTTTTGTTAATATATATATGTCGAAATTTTAGAAAATATCTCTACGTTGCTGGTTTTCATTAGATCATGGACTCATAATACACAACATTGTAAATTAGTACAAAAAATGTCTGTGATTGTAAACTATAAGGATTCAGAATCACATCATCATTTTCAAAATTTTGAACAATTCAAGTATAGTTCTCGAATAGCAAGAATATATTTTCTAACCAACTATAAAGTAATACGTACATAGATGACTAATAAAATGTTTATATAAAAAAGTTTTTGAATCTACTTGGGAAATCGTACTTATGCGAGGATAAATATTAACGTTCGTATCAGCCTCTCAAAGAACATACGCAATTGAACAGTATTTTAATATATTAAATAACGAGGTGGCATCATAAGAAAAGTATTCTCTACATTGCATTTAAATTTACAATCGTTATAATGAAGTCCAGTTTATGATATAATACTTTTGTTAGTATTATTTAAAAGAAAAAAACAAGCTCGCGAAGTAGTTTCAAGCCCTTAGATGTATTTATTATTTGAAATTCCATAGAAAATACAATGATTATTCGGCTATATAAAGTGACACGTAACAATATGCACTATAATACTTTTTGTAAAACTATTAATATTAACAAAAGTAGAATATACACCTAAGTTATATATTTAATAAAAAAAAGGAAATTAATCTTTCGGTCATCTCAAAAGCTTCAACTTAACATACTTTTATTCGCGTAAATATAAAATATTTTCTTTAAATCTAATTTCCATAAAACAATCAATAAACATAATGATGATCCTAATACTAATTACGCAAATAAGTATAAAATGGTCACAAATCAACTTAGAATCGCCTATAATTTTCAAATGAAAACAATGTCGGGAATTGTTTTCAAAATTCTGTTAAAAAGGACAATCGGTACATCAAGCTCGCGAAGGCCCCGATATTACGTATGCAGAAGCACGCGTCGATAACAATAATTCACGTTCCATTATTGGCATAAGTCAACGGAGCCGGCACTCGGGGTCAATTAATCGCCCACTGTCAATCAGACGGAGCGTCGTCGCGCGCGCGAAAGCTCCGCGCCTAACTCGAACAGATTTCATTCGCTTCTATTGACCCTCGGCCCTTTGTCTCTCTATCTTTCTTATGTGCCATCCACGGGAATATATTCAATTAGCGATCGATGTCTCGTCGATGCTTCATTTATGTATGTCTATAGCCCGAGCGACGATCGTCACTTGAAGGTCCGATATGATGGATCGTGACTGTCCTGTGCGCGGGAATTAAGGGAGTTGATTGAAAATTATTCATCGCTGATGACTTTTTTTCTTTTTCGACGTCGAGATTGAGATACCGTGTACTACTTGTGTTTTTCTTTTTTCGCTCGCGCGCATGCGACAGGGCCAGGAAAATTACCATCAAGGGCTTAAATTGTCTCTGATTGACCGGTGTTTACGAGAGTTACGTTGTTTTTGAAACGTCAGTATATCATGACAATTCGAAGAAGAAAAGTTTTGTGCCTTTTTAATACTTGAGTCAGTAAGTTTGATAAAATTTGTAATTTTAGTAAGTAATGATGATAACCATATGTAAAAATTTTTTCTCTGATCTCGTCAATTGAGAGTCTGATACAATCGCTCAAAGTAAAAAACAGTTGATCTCTTGGCTTATAATTTTACAACGAGCTCGTCATGAATATGTGAAAATTATTTACATGTGTTTCTTCTTTTTCTTTTTTTAAAATATAATATATAATCGTTATTGCTATTCTCTATACACGTATACACGATATTAATTCGAATATAAGCGAGACGACTTCGTCATTTGTCGCGTTTCCATGCGTAGTAACTTCAATATGGAAAATCGCGCGGAAAATATAAATACTCGGTAAAGTTTCACGCTAATATTGTCAAACGACTTTAAAAACATGTATAATAATTGTGATATCGAGAGCATCCATCAGAATGAAAAGAAAAACGAGTTTCAGCTAAAAACTACATCATATACCGCATGAGACTTTTCGAATAAATATCTTTCCCCGCGCTAAATACGCGCACAATTAAGCGCAAAATCCAATCGAGTGTCACGTATACGTCAACGAAATATCTCGAGACGTAACAATAATGCGTTCCATATTCATCAGTCAACTGGCAAAGCACGCACTTTCTTTGCCACAGCATGCGTCAAAGAAAAAAAAATATCTCATCCTCGTTACAATCTCGAGATATGCACATCGGCATCTCCCCTAAAGCTGCCTGCAAGTGCGCAGCTCCCACGCTGTCAAAAGAAAAGCTCCCGCGGCTTTCGAACTCGACTCCCGTGTGCCACTGAATTCTTCACTACATTATTTCCTTCCTCGTCCGCGCAGTCCCTTCGCATTCCATTGCGCAGGTATATTCTCCGACGGAAAAGCCGTCGGTCGACATCAGAGACAAGATTATAAAAAAAAGAAGAAAAAAAGAAGAAGAGAGAAAGGTATTAGAAGAAGCCGAAGGAGGACGAGTTTGATTCCGTGATATGGATGACGAGAGCGCGTTTACTCAAGGGTCGCGGCGAAGGAGACGTTGCCGCCTGAGGCTGCCGCTGCTGCGGCCAGTAGGAGAGTTGGCGGCAAGGGTGGCATCGGCGTCGGCGGTTCTATCGTCGTCGGACTCGGGGCCGTCGGACAGTCGTTCGCCACACCGTAGACCTTTGCGTGGTTCACCTCCAGGGCGACCGTCAGGTCGGCCAGACCGGCGTCGCATAGCACTGGATTGTCTGAAAAAGCATTGCATTATTTAATACAGCTGAAATTAGAAGCCTGTTATATATACATATTGGTTTATAGTGGAAAATTTCTTTTGGAATACACGGCGCGCAGCTGCAAGAAAGCAGCCACGTATACATAAGACAATGATTCCATTACACGGTGTATGTTTGCGAAAGCACTTTGAACGTCGTATATTGTGCTAATTTAAAAAGATTTACGAAGCTGGGCTACTACTGCCGGTCGAGGCTTTTATCAAATCATAGTGCTTCAATGAGAGAAGCTCTTATTAAGCAGTTAAAAGTAACAAACGATTACTGCATTAATATGCCCAATCACTCAGACGCAATGGTCAAATATATTAGTGCACTTTCTTAATTTTAGAATTCTCGTGAATCGTATATTACTTTCGTCCGTTTCTAACTTTTATCACACGCCGCTTTGCGTGGTACTTCGACAACATTGTATATTAAGTATAATTCCCGAAAATTCGATTAGATAAATTTGTTTGTAAAGCAAGATATGTCAAAATGCGAACAGATAATATATAATTTTGTTTTTCTCTCTAAATTATGGAAAAAAAAGAAGTCTAGCGTTTAAGTCTACTATGTAATTAGACACAAATGTACACTGAGTTGCTCTATTTCTTTAGTATTAGATAACATCCTTACGAAAAAAAAGCTCTCGTGCGTACGTGGATCGGAGGCAAAACGAGATAAGTCCACTTTTCGTGTCTTCGATGAGAAAAAAAATTTAATGTTCAAACTTATCTGATATATTACTGGTACTGCAAGTCTAAAAATCAAACTACATCAAGTCAATGTTTTACGATTTTTCAGAGTATTGACTGGAATTTGATAGATCATTGATTGTTTTTTCGAAACAACCTTTGAAATGTCTAGAAACGGGTGAAAACCTAGATTTTCTTGTAAACCAACAAAAAAAAGTCCCACAGAAGACATCACCAGCAGCATATAAAAAGGCAGCATTTTTACATGAAAAGGATCTAAAGAATGACCTTGCCTCGTTTTGCTTCACAGTCACACCTATTTACATATTTCTATAAAGCTGTATTTGAATGAGCTAATTTTTGCACCAGAAGACATTGGAAACTCTGAAGCTTTTCACCAAACTCAACACAATAAGATTATATCATACCCTCCCACAACTACAACAAATTCTTACAACACTGCGTGCATTGCGTAAAATACCGGTTGACCGGCAATCGAAGATCTATACAACTATATTGCGACCAATGAAATCGAACGATTGCAAGCCTGGTACTCTATCGCATTATATCGACCGTCGAGTAATTAAAAGAAAACCCAATCTTTCCGCAGCCTCAGCACGATTCTCGTGACTAGATTACTGTCCCACGAAGAGAAGTAAAAAAAAGCTGTAAAAATCCGTAAAGTCGTCGCGGCGGCAAGTGACCTCGCCGGTGACACGACGTTTTTCTTCAGCTCCTTATCGTATATACTGTCGCAGTATAGTGCATCAACCAATCGGTCCCGGACATCTCCTCGTGAATGGGCCGAGAGGAATGTCGCGTCGCGCGTATTACATATATATATACAGCATCACATACGCGCGTTCCCGGTGTCAATGGGGTTATCGACGCACACTACTCTTTTGTATACACATAGAGGAGCATATGCAACAAAGTTTGTCAGCGAGATTGAGATAGCGGGGTTGGAGAGTCTCGACGACTACTGAACACCGCGTGTGTGCTTTACATACACGAGAAAATCGCTACTACTGCGTGTGTGATAAGAGCTGCGGTAGAGTATAGAAGAAAATTCAGGAGAAGTGCAGTTATGTTTTGGATTGATCCTGAAAATGAATATTACGTCCGAATGAAGGTGTGTCACGCAACTGTAACCAAGTGCAAATTATATTTCGACGAACTTTGTTGAATGAATTCGAATTAATATCAAAGGCAAAAAACTGCGATGCTGAGCTCTTGCGCGTGAAATGTATGTAAAATACACGAGCAGCGGTTTTTACGCATGGGAAACTTTTTTTTGTCGTGAGTTTTCTTGGATTGAAAATAAAAACATCAATCACGAGATACTGATAATCTCAGCAGCTTCAACTGGAATTATCCGGATGAAAACCGGGCGTCTCGTTCTACAACAAATTAATCTAAGTTTCGAATAATATAAAATCATTCGACTCGGATGATTTAAAAAAAAGAAACTAATTCGTCAACAACTGAACCTCCGTACAGAATATCATCATTACACGAAGCTGCTCCACAACAAAATGTCCAAACCAACAAGATAAAAAATTCCAAAGGTAGCAAACAATTGCCCGTCACATTCTCACACAGCCATGCCAGTAGCATATCAAACTGCATCGATAAAGGAAGCGTCGAACGGGAGCATCAAACGTAAATAAATATATATATAAAGTCCCCGGTGTGTCGTGTCCAGCGATGTTTACACACGCGCCTACATATACACATACGTATATATGGTACATGTACAAATAAAAAGAAAATAAGCGCAGCAGAAGAAGGAGGGAAAAAAAAAGATAAAGAAAATCAGAGGGAAAAAAAAGGAAAGCCGCAGCATCAGGCGCGACAATAAACAAGACGGGTGACAGCTTGGGCGCCGGATCGCGCCGCCGAGCCGCGACGGGCTTATGAAACGACGGATCGAGACGGCGCCACGAACAGGGGGTTATCGCTTGAGCTGGACGCCAGAATTGTTGTCTATCTCTCTTTTCCAGCAGCCGCTCTCTGTGTGACAAATACAATACGAGAGGAGACACGCGGCTGATAAACGTGCTGGGGCCGCGTGTATATACATACTATATATATGTATAGGATTAGCTGCGGAGATAGCGTCCGCGGGAGAAATATATGTATATCTAATATATCTCTCGGGGGATCGGGAGGTTTGAGTTTGACAGTTTTTCTGATATAGAAGGTATACACACACGTTGCGACTTCTGAATGGAGATATGAATGGCTATATATACTCTCTGTTTGAGAAAACGTGCAGCTATATAAGAACTTATGACAATAATAAAATAATTCAGAAGGATTAAACTAAAGTTATCGACTCTGCGCAAGACTTGTTCTACTTTGTAAACGAAGCATCTCGTGAAAAAGTGACAATTAGG
This sequence comes from Cecidostiba fungosa, assembly GCA_900474305.1. Lineage (NCBI taxonomy): Eukaryota > Metazoa > Arthropoda > Insecta > Hymenoptera > Pteromalidae > Cecidostiba > Cecidostiba fungosa. The sequence continues at coordinate 140,930 of UCOJ01000206.1, read as the reverse complement.
CCTTTAGAAACGAAACCACAGCAAACGGCACGACACGAAAACACAAAGATAAGGATAGAAAAAAAAAGAGGCATCGAAAGAAAATGGTAAAAAATGAGGAGAGTAAGAGAGAGGAAAAAAAAAGAGAAACGAGAAGAGGCGCCAAGGGGCTGCCGCGTGTCTGGCTTATCAGCCGGTCATTTATTTCCTCCCGCGCGACACTTGTCATACGAGAGCGTGCGCGCACAAAAGCTCCCTCTCGACCGCCGGCTTCCATTAATTACTGGCCTCTGAATCACGCTCGCGGAGGATGCATTCGAGCTTGCGTCACACACGACGTTACAGGAGGGAAATCGCTCGTTCTCTCTCTCTCTCTCACAATCGTTTCCCAAGATTGCAGCCGTGATGCACTGTGGCGCGGAGGGCAACGAGTTTTCTGCCGACGAGATCACGATTGTTGTTTTTCATATACCCGGGTTTTAGCTATTGTTGTGATGGCTGAGCTTCGCATGTGCTTGTTTTGGCTGCGAGTTTTCAAGGCGAGCGAAGTTTTTCTTTTTTTTTATGAAATTTATAAAGTAGAGCGTGTTAGAGCAGATATTTTGTTGGTTCGTCGATCGATAAAATTTAAAGGATGAAAAAGAAAGCAATCAACCGAGTATATACGTGGAATCGTTGTTCATCAATCAAGTGAATTTATTGAATCCCTTTTTCTTTTTCTTTCACGACTGAAGACACTAATCGAATCAGTGAACCCTCGAGTATTATTTGATCTATCAGTGTCTACTAGCCTCTAAAAAATAATTAAAAAAAAAAGAATCGCTTTTCTCTTTATCCTTCGCGCACACTCGCGTATACTTGTATATATGAGCAATCTCGCAGCGACCTTAAAAGTTCAATAGCCGTACACGATAATTCGTAAAGCTGAAAAATCCGCTCGTCTGCTTTATATGCGATATAATACGCAATGCGCGCATTAATTCTCCTCGATCGCTCGAGTTCTATTGGTTAGAAACGTATGTAGATTTTTACCCGATTTTACAAGCGCTACGGGGGAGACCGAACGAATTATCAGTATACAGAACCGCTCAACTTTGTTTTTTTTTTTTTAATTGGTTCGACGATAGTACCGCCTCGTCGAAAATTGCGCGATCATGTTGAACTCGCGCGACACGTGTGCAAACTGTTACGTACGATTTGCATAATAATGTGTGTCGAACAGCTGTGTAGATGGAATTCTCGGTGCTTTCCAATTTCGCGTCAAAGTTCCTCAAACAATACCGGTGAATTCGTTATGAGAGTGGAAATTTTATTTCATTTCTTGATCCGTAAAGGTTCTTATACGCTTTAGCGATGAGCCCAAAGGTTTATGACTCTTGAATTAAAATTGTATTCATCCAAACTACTTCGTCAAACGTTCCTCAATGGAATAATCTCGGAAAAACCCGCGCATTTCGAAATACACAATACTCTTCCATCCGTTCATCAGATGTTTATCTCCCCTCGTAAACTTTGACCGATAATACCAACAATAAGGTACATACATCAGTCGCGCACGTTATCAGCTCTCTCACCGAGTTCACTCGTGAGAAAGAAAGAACAAATCCATTCAACCGTCGAATCAAGCGAAGCGAAAGAAAAACAACGATTGAACGCTCGATCGTCCGTAAAATCCACAATAAGTATATGTGTCGCCGATCTAATAGAACAACTGTGCAAATAAGCACGTGTACACCGCGTGTATTCATTACACTCCCACCTTCTCTCGTATTATATGTAATTAAGCTCGAGCTTATAAAATAGCGTACCTTGGAGATAAATGCGCAGAACATCGGGAACACCGTGGACAGTACAGCGAGTATTGGCGACAAGCTCGGGTTTGAGGGTACTAATCCGATTGTCGCTCACGTCGACCCAGCAGAGACCCGGGAAGCCACGGAAGTCACGCTCCGACAGGGTCACCAGACGATTGTGCGAGGCGTTCAGCTCCTCCAGAGACGGCAGCCACGTCTGTGGAGATAAAAATTCACGTCGATTTCTTTTAATGCTTCTCTTTTTCATTTCATTGTTCATACACATCTCTGTAACGATAAAATCATCGAAGTTAACAAGACTATTCCGCGAACGTGACGACTCACCTCGGACGTGTCTTCGAGCGTAGTGAGCTCATTGTACGACAGATCCAAGACGCGAAGGCCATCGAGGCCCCGGAGATCCCTCAGTCCTATCGTCGGTCCAAGCGAGTTGTGGCTCAGATTGAGCCTCTGAAGTTCCTTCATGCCGACGAATAGCGAGCCCTCGAGGTTGCGAAGCTCGTTATTCTGGAGACGCATGTCCTGGATGCTCGCGCCAGCTGTCTCTTCGCCCTCCTCCTCCACCAGATTCTGCAATACCACCAGGGGAGAAAGGATCGTTCGCTTGAAATACAATTTGGTGCGAAAATCTTAGGAGTCGGAAAAAGACAGTATAGCGCGTACGCGCTATCTTGTATCCAGCTTGAGACACTTGTGATTTCAAACCAAGTGGAATCAAGGTAAAAAAAAAAATTATGATAAAGCTTGAAATTGTAGGCTTACCTCAGTTGGTGATCTGCCACGTAGAAGACGGCCGATCTTGTTGTTGGACAGATCGAGCATGCGAAGTTCGCGAAGTCCCCGAATTGACGAGAATGAGAACTCGTTTAGTTCGTTATACGTGAGATTTAGGCATTTCAGAGATTTCAAGGGATACAGGGCACTGTTAGAAATGGTGGTACCATCGGCGTTGACGTTGACTTCGCCTCCCAGTGATTTCAGATGGTTGTGACCGAGTTCTAGGTCTTCCAGCATCTCTGCTTCAAGGAAATCGTCTTCGGTCAACTGCAATTACAATCGTGCGTTTATTGGAGTTAATTTCATTAGCGATTGTTTTTATGACAATGTGTCATAGTAGTATTTGAAGCAAAACATTATGCTACAATTATGTGCGAAAAGAACTTGGAGTTATCCAAAAGGTGTGTTAAAAACGAGCGATACATGACATATGTATAAGAAATTTTTTCTCACACGATTTTTTTATTTACACAACAAAACGCGATAAGGATACGCGAAATTATGCGATAATTGATACATTTTATCTCGAGGCTTTCGAATAAACATCAATAATTTAATCTAAAGCTGGGTTAATCGAGCGATAAAAAGAGTTACATATTATAAATTAATTGATTATACATTATCTCGACTTTTCCATTTGCCCAAAACTAAATCAAGCCATGCCTTTACTGAAAATAAATCCCATCGCACCTCTCCAAATACATCCACATCAATTGTAAACGTCATATCCGTTTTTTATAAACCACTTGGAACATCCCAAGCACCTCGAGAAATCTATATAAAGCGCATTCCAGCAATCGTGCAGCATCAATCTCGAATTGACGCTCACAGCGCACTGGCATTCCTGCTAAATTTAATTTTTTCCTCAATTAATCAAGTGCTCGTCGAAACCAACGACCGAAGGCCCGCGATATAGCGAGAGCAATCTTTCACAGTGGCGCGCGAGCGTCTCGAATTCACTCAAATGAAGAAGTAGTGCACGCGTCAAAAAGAGGAAGTCCAGCAACGAGCGTGGCTTAATCCAATGAACCTCGTGATGCTCTCGCCCCGACGGAAACACTCGATTCGGTAATTACGCTTCTGCGGTAATTGTACCTAATGCGGGGCACACGCGCCTTGTCACGGCTTCGAGTTAATGTGTGCCGGAGAGGAGATTCGTCTTATGGCGTCGCGTATAATAATTTATATAAGATGTGGGTACTTTATACGTTTTGATTCTATAACTATTATTGTACTGTAGACAAATGTAGGTATATATGAATTCTATATAAAAAGAAAATATCCGACTCACCACTTGCAGATCGTTGTAGGAAAGCTCAAGGAACTTGAGTTTGCGAGCTTTCTGCAGAGTTCCGTCGAGGCTGGTTATCTGATTGTGCTGCAGAAAGAGAGACTCAAGACGATGGAGAAACCGAAATTCCGCCGGCAAATGAGTCAGCTTGTTGTCTGCTGCGTAGAGCATTTTCAAATTGTGTCCTGAGGATGGCAACTCACCATCTAAGGACGTCAATTCGTTCGCATTTATCAAAAGCCACTCGAGCTGATTCAGGTCCCTGTAACATACAGAAAACCAGACGTTTTAAAAGTAGCTGTATAGAAAGCGCAAGATAATGCAATTGCTATCATTTAAAAAAAAAAGTAATTTTCTTACATTGATTTATAAAGTATAGAACTTTTAATATTTACCTCAGCGTCTTGTTCAAGCTCATCAGATGGTTTCTACCCACATGAAGATGCTTGACCAATGGGGGCAAAGATCCAGGCACCATTTCCGCTATAGCATTTCCCGCCATTAACAGATATTGCAACGTCGGGTTATACTGAAAATAAAGAATGCGTCGATAAATTCATAGATTCATAAGAAGATATTAAGCGATGATCGTAAATAACAATTACCTTGAACTCGTCGGCATCAATGCGGCTAATTCGATTTCTGCTGAGATCGAGCGTCCGCAGAAGCGACAAATGCGACAGTATATTTCTTGGTATTGCCGGTACCTCATTGTCCGCCAAACTCAAGTACTGCGTTCTTCCCAAGCCTGCGAAAACCTCGTCGCCAAGGACTCTGTAACATAAAACAAACGTACACAACAAATTTATTAAATGTATTCTCAATCGCATGAATCTAGCTAATTAGATTTTCCATTAAAAACCAGTATAATGATGAGTAGAAAATCAGCTTCTGCAATTTCGTATGATGCTAATTAGGTACATGTTAAATTATTTGCCAATTATATACGTTGAAAATATCGATTATTATAACGTGAATTATTACTTATATTTAAAACGCTTAACAAATTGATAATATTCATTTAAAAATATAAATCTGTAATAAATCTCGACCACTCTTCGTTGTTGACAATTAATTTAGTTCTGACTTGCAGCCTGTGCAACTGTCCGAAACTATCATGCTTCGCGACAAACCTGCGGATATAATCTTATTAAAATATAATGATGTCGAAAAGGTTCTTAGCGTTTAGTGTTTACAACAATTTATTTTTTCCGTCATACGACCAATGATCCTTAAAATAAACGAATGTGTTTCATTTAATTGTAACTGGTAAATGTAAACATGACAGAAGCAAAATGGGCTTAATCTTCCTGGAGTCGTGATTGGCTAATTTGGTGTCTCGAGGAAAGAACTGGATAATAAAGTGTTCGAAATGATTTTTTTTTCTTTCTGTCTGAGGCCAGCCCCCAAAGATTGACAAGATGATTTTCTACCACAAACACTGTGAATTTTTACATGATGCTCTGGAAAAACCGATAAGCTTATCGTGTTGAGATTACTCTCACGTTTCAAGCATTAACATCGCAGCCTCCGTTTTATGATATATTATCTACGCCATAATGTATTTAAAAATTAAGCAACAATTTCGCAAAAGCTTTAAAATATATATTTATAAAAGAAACTTTATGTATAAAAAAAAAATTTAACTGACTAGATTAATTACAATACATAAGACTTGGCATTTTGCAAATCATTTTTAGGTATAGCTCTCGGAATGTACTTAATGTAATGCAATTCTCATCTGCAATGTTTGTTCGTCTCTTCGGATTTTTCTATCACCCATATCCGGAGATAAGATTTTTCCATAATAACATTTAAACGATATACGATTGTCAATTGGAGAAAGTGTCGACGTTTGACGCGATTCTCAAGCATTGACGCAGTCTGAGTAACAGTTTAAAACTTGGAAAAGCTTTCGAGATATGATCCCATTAAAGTCTCACTTGTCTAGAATAAATAATATAAAAGCAAAGGAAATGGCTCCTTTTATATTTTCGTTACAATATGTGTATGTACGATTTCAGCGAACACGATTTTATGGTAACCCTGTAAACATTTTATAATTATGCAACGGCCTCTACAACATTGCAAAATTTTCTAATAATTCAAATAGTTACTTTTATATGCACTTTCGCGTGAACTCTCTATCGCCTGCACAATTACAAGAGTCAAGGAATTTTCGCATAACTTTATCAGGCCGATGATATATTTTTTTTACTTTCGCGCCGCAGCAGATTGAAAAATAAAAGATTAAGACAAGCAAATATATGATGAACGTGAGGCGTAAACGCGAAATCGCATTGCGCACGTTTCCCTTATCGACGCCTTATTCATTTAAGTTGAATGTGTGGCGATTTCAGAGACGCTGCCACACAGTTCTGACTTATTATTTAATTACACGAAAGAGCCGATAAAATGCTCGATCGGGAACGACGATGACGACTATACGACAACGACGAAGTCGCCTGCCTTCTCCGTCTATCTTCATCTTCTCGTTCTTCTTCGTCTTCTCGCGTCTTTTTCTACTTGTTCTTGCTCCCGGCCTACACCGCGAAAGGTCAGACGAGATTAAGTATTAATTACGTGGCGTTTATGTGCTTGGGAGAGCCAATAAGGCGACAGTGTGGCGACAATGAGTCGTGCCCGCTGTCTTTTTTGGTGCTAAATTTTTTAAGAGGGATTCTTGCGCTACTTAAGACCAAAGAGATTAATCTTTTTTCATTTTAATGCAGAGGACATTTTTCTGATTTCTTAACTCATACTTTTTCGACCCACTAAAAACAGTTGTTTTTGGAAAAGCTATATATACTGCTGTTGTTGTTTTGAATTGGCATACATGCGTTTTGCAAGAAAATAAAAAACTATTCCTATATGCGCTATTGTTGTATCAAGGAAAACATAAAAAAAGCAATGTTGCTCCAATCGCTTAACATTAATAAGCTATATCGGTCAAAACAAGAGTGTATAGTCTCTAAAAATAATACTTTTATAGAATACTTAAGATACCATTCCTTGAATCATTCAATTATTTTTCTTCCTTCGCATTGTACTTTTCCGCAACGTTTAAATCTATGTATATGTACAGAATTTATACAATTGTATAAATACTGAAAATGGGGGAAACTAATACTAATCAGCCGCGAGATTACGATAGTTTTGCAATCGTTAATGTTACAACTCTGAAACTTCGTGGGAATTTGCCTAAGAACCGGCTTAAACAATAATGCGTGTGTTTATTATTGAGAATCATGCGATACGTGCGCTTAACGCATTTTCATTCTGACCCGCCCGCGTTTATCTATCGAGTGCTTTTTTAATGAAACATCTGTCAATAATCAACCCTCGCGCTTCTGTCTATTATGATGGCTTAGACTGGCTTGGGCCGTCACGGTGTCCTCTTCGCGAGTTCAACGCGCAAACAAGTCAATGGAAAGCACTGCGAATATGCAGACGATGAAAAAGTGAGGAGAGAAAGTATAAAGCTGTCGATTTGCTTGTTTCTTGCTGTCAGAGTGATTAATAAAATTCAGAAGCTTGTATATCGAAAGCTTTTTATAGGCAGTTTATTGATTGACTTTTCGTAATTAATTTTTTGCAGTACGCATTATATATATATCTTTATGAATAATAATATTTATGTACTCGGAAAAAGATCTTGAAACATTTTATTGATAAATTAGCGAGGTAATAATTTTTTCGGAATTTTAATATTTTTCATTTATACAATAAATTTCATTTAAATGACTGATATAGCGCAGTAATTGTAAATTGCATAATGTAGGTCTGTATTTTTCATTGATATTTCTAATGTGGCGATCACAAACATTGATGTTCGTCCTAGTGATAAAAAAACCAGGTGTACCACTAAGTAGTAAGACAAAGATTTGTCCGGACATGTAGAAAGCAACGAAAATTGTGCTTTCAATTGAAGGTTACGTTGTGCGCTGTAATGCTAAGTATCAGTGTTACACTTGTCATGTTTTGATTACTTTACCTCAATCTCATTGAATGATAATTCTTACATAATTACATTTTAGTTATATTCCCAAAGGATCTCTAATATGTATTGACTGTTAATTCTTTTTTACCCTTTCTAAAAACATTGCCAAGCTAATAAATGTTTTTTCTCCTCGATTATTTAATTAAATCATCCGAGGTAAAAAAAATACGATTCAAAGAAATGATTTCAGTCATGAAATAATTAATCTTGATATTACTCGACTTCCACGTATAAAACATTCGTTTTCTTTGCCACCATCGAATTCTGCCCTTGTATTAGTAATTTATTCAATAGACTCAAGAATACTCACCCAAGACCATCGTAGTTGAGCTCAAGTCTCATGATGTTCATCCGCAGCTCCTTAAATCCATGTTTGGATATATCTCTGAGCTGCGAATGCGAGAGTCTCAGTATAATCTGCTGATCGGGAGTAAACTTCCCACTAAGGGCTTCCGCCACTTGATGAAAAGACTCCATTCTCTCGCATTCCACTTCTATTCGTTCCCCGTGCGGTACAGCATGAGAGACAGAAGTTGCAGGTCCATTACTAGCGGTTACAGGAGGGCCCGCGATTATAGGAGCCGCGAAGTCCTCCTGGCGACAGGTGCACGGGCTGATCTCCCGACGTACCGCACAGTGAAGGGATGAGCTCGCGGCCAGGCCCAGCAGAGTATACAGCAGGCCCGACATCTTGCAGACAGTTAGCACTTTTTTCTGCAACAAATCATAGTATTTCAAAGTTAACGTTTTGTTTTTTCAATTTTTTTTTAGATAAGTATACTGATGATAAGAAGTAATTTAACTATTTAACCATACTTGGTGCTAAAAGTATGGTTAAATTCAGTGCATTGTCCAACTTTTAAAGTTAATAGCAATTTTCTAATGATTTTTAGCGAATGTAACTCAGACTGGCCCCATTGGGAATTGTACTACCGAATTATACTTGTTTTACTATTTTTTAAAACACAATGTGTAGGCAATCGTTATAGAAAACAGAAGGCATGATGGTAAATTGTAAAAAAAGCTCTTGGTAAAATAACTACTTTCCTTGGCTACAGCTAAAACAAGTTTATATTGCCAAGAAAACAGTTAACTTTATCAATTCTTTATTTAATCGATAAAGATTATAACAATAATAATTTAAAATTTATTCAATAAAGCTTCATTGCAAATAAAGTCGAGCTATTCTATCTATTTATTATTATTTAATAACTATATCGATGGATTGAGAAGTTTTAAGGTTCCTCTCCAGATTCAATATAGACTATCAGCTGACTTTTTATATATATGAAAGAAAATTGTCAATCAATTTGCTTTCATTTCCTAACAAATCTAAAAATATTTATAAAATTCTGTTTTGGCAAAACTATCGAAAACATTTGAACATGGCAAAAAAACTTATTTACGTGCAAACGTAAATACATGCAATAAAGTTACTGAGATAAACTTTATGTAGCCTAAAAACACGTAAACCAGCCTAACCTACATATCAAAATTTAACACTATGAATTTTTCAATGCCAAATACTGTTTTTCTTTAAAATGAGAATAAGTTAGTGAAATGCAGCTAAATTTATTTCTTTTATATCTAACTATTATGCACAACAAATCGACAAAAATTTAATCTAACCTTGCAATCAAAACTAATTTGCTAACATTTATGATTAAAAAACATGATAAACATTGTGATTATATAATTTCGTCAAATGCTGACAGTTTAAAGCCGTAAATCCGCTTTTCATCAGCATAATCCGCCAAGCTGTAAAAATTTATGAATACTTGTTTATGACTGACATATATTTTCTTATAAACCGAGCACTGCTTTGTAAACTTCTCCTTTCTAAATAAAATTAACTAAATATCAACTATTTTAAAGACTTTACTTATTTGAAACGATTGATGCGCAAAACTCAACAAAACTTAATTTCAATATTATTTTTAAGTTCTTCTAAGATTGCAAGGTAAAAAGATGAAATATTAATAAGCAACCTTTTCATTTTTTTTTTTTATTCTATTTTCAACAATAATATTCTTCAAATAATATGTTAATGCATTATTAGAATTTCTAATATAAAACGACTGCATGCAGTATTAACATTTTAAATAGAAAAAATTTGAATAAATCGATGGATGTACAAAAAATAATTGAAATAAACATTGTGATCCCATTTTTTTACATTGAAAACATGCGTATCGCGTATTTTATGATATCCCTGCGTTATCCGCAGTCTGCTTTTCTGTTTTGTTTATTTTGCGTATCTCCCGCCATTATCGGGATATTAGCAGAAAATAAAAAGTAGCGATTTTTGCAATTAAATGGAAATTCACAACACAACATGGTCTTGCAGTCTGCGAAAAAATACAATTTGCGATATTCCATAATTTTATGAAATAAATATTAGAACTACTTTTCATAAACAATTTTTTAGTATCTCGTGATTATTAGAAGCTTATAAGAAATACGTTCTATGCAGTTAAAGCGTTGAGTAACAAGAAATAAAATAAAGAAATAAAAGAAGAAATTGTAGTATACCTTTTGAAAACTCTGTTGTTTTAACTCCGCACTGAATTGCTTCTGGTTAAATGTTATCCAAGTGTCTCTCGTTTTCTTTCAACACAGCTAACTTAAATTAAAAGAAAACGCGAAAGCGCTAGTGTATAAAATAACTCTTGTCCGAAGGAAACTCTCACTTTGAAGGAACACCAAAATTTCGTAATATTCTTTTTGAATTCGAGCAATAATCTCGGAATAAAAAAAGCACTCTCCTGGTCCATCAATGTCAATCGGTCAATTCACCCTCAAGACGAACATATCACTGTGTCTCATTTTCTCTCTTATACTTTATTCCCCCTTGGCTCGTACCACTTGGAATTGCGCAAATCCGCGATGATCCTCGCGGGATCATGCGTTTGCGGAAGCCTCGCGGACTGCGTATTATATGCGTAGCTTTTCTCCACCTGCACAACTATATTATAATACAGCAGCTATTCGCGCACAAGTATGTAATACAAATGAACAAGCGAAAATTCGAGGAAAAATAAAAAATTAGCTGCGCACTGCTTTATAAAACAGTGTCTCTCTCTCTCGAGTAGTATACAATAGCGGTAGACAGAATAGTGCACTCGGCTTTTCGCGAACTGACACACACTGGACTGCGCGTCGTGAGCGCGAAAACTGCAATGCTCCTCCAAGGAGATCGAGAATCGGAATGAGCGTAGAGGCGTCGGTGGCGCACGGCGAGGCCGTCGTGTGTAGCTCTATGTGTGCTTTCGGGGAGAGTTTAAAGTCCGCAGTGCGTCTGGACGAATTATCGGACCGTAACTGTACGGAGAGAGCTCGAGGAGCGGCGCTATATAGGAGCGAGAGAGAAAGAGAGAGAACTGGCCGCTGCTGCTGCTGCTGCTGCTGCTGCTGCTGCTGCTACTGCTACTGCTTCTCTATCGTATATAATGTACGGCTATACGTATACACTTTTCCCTCTTGGCGCCACGGACGCGGCATCGACATTAAGCCGCGAACCGTCGCGCGGGACTTACTTATAGTCCAACACGGCGCCGCTTCTCTCTCTCTCTCTCTCTCTCTCTCTCTCTCTCTCTCTTGCTCTATAGGCTTTTCTTCTCTTCGTAGACGTAATGGCCTATCTCTCTTATCTCCCTCTTTTTCCTCCAAGGTAAGAAGGGAGGACCTGCCGATGATCCCCTGGGAACACGTGTTGATTTTCCACTCCTATACTGCGCTCACTCTCTCTCTCTCTCTCTCTCTCTCTCTCTCTCTCTCTCTCTCTCTCTCTCTCTCTCGACTTGCTTTGAATATTTTAGAGAGGGTCCGCTAAATCGTGGGAAACAGGAATTCCCAGGGTCTGTCCTTGCATCGAAAACGTAGTAGGTTTTATGGTCAAATTTTTTGATAGCAATAATATTTTCAAAGATAATCTCGGAGTATATCTATAGTTTATTAGTAATAGAATGCACACGTTCGTTTATAATGTTTGGTAAAATATGCAGAAAAGTGTGAAAAAAAAGACGATACAAACGTACGCAGAACGAAATGCTGTTAGCGAACAATAAAAAATCAATTTTAATATCTGCTAGCTTTACGAGTACTTTGACGAGGCAGAAACAATAGAAAAAAAGCGTTTAAGCGCATATATATGTAAATATCTGGCACACTTAAACGTCAATATTCCTGCTAGTTCCGACGTTAAAAGTTTTTAATGAAATCGGCATAATAATTTCTATAGGTACATCTTCCATAAGAATCAAAATAATGTCGAAGGTAACGCATTTTTTCCTCCATTCATGAAAATCTGGGTAAACTGGAAAGAGGATTCATCCATGTATATACAATATATATTATAAGCAAAATGTAACCGTAAGATAAGTTATCAAAGTATCGATTGATGTGATGTTTCATTATTATACAAAAAGAATATCAGAAGAGAAAAAAATAGAATAACATCCTTTTAAGAAGGAATGTAGATGATTCGTTAGACTAAAATGAGAACTACTTGAAAAAGGTTTTGAAGTAAGTTTTACATCAGTGTAGTTGATTTCTTTCGATTTTGGTGATTTTATACTACTATGTTGTCCTTCTTCTTAGTAATGCAAAGTAAATGCGTTTTAAGGGTCGACATCGATTGTATGCAAATCTGTAGCAAATACCTACACTATGCAATGACTAAGTGTAAACACGTACGCGAATGGACTTGATGGGGGAAATCCCGATTATAAATCAGTTCAAAGTTAAGGTCAAATGATGCCTATGAGAAATAAATTATTCTGTTTACTTCGGATAAAAAAACAAACTGTGGAAAATTTCATATTCATTATATTATTAACATTCATAATATATGAAAAAGTAAATTTGAATGATTCACGCAAGCAAACGTTTAAAAGCTCTCAAAATCTTACAAAAAATAACCATTGTGGATGCATTCTGATGTATGTACAGTGATGTATAGTACAATTATTATAAGTTTCATATTTCTTATCACCACGGTATGTACTCTTGATATAAGTATATTCATGTATATGCAAGGGAGAAAAAAATGTATCAACTATTAAATTTATATCATAAATATAAAATTTATTGTATCTCCTTATCCTTTAAAACCATATTTGTATTGCGCACTTAAAAATTATCTACCACAAGAATGTTTTCGGAAGATAGTGCAACCATAGCCTAACCAAAGTAAATACACATGTCTAGATGGGATAAAATAGGATAAGATAGCAGAAGAAGTTAAAATTTAGTTTGTCATGGTTTACTATACAATAAACAAAGGACGTTTCCAACACATTGTTTTTTTCGACAATGTCTTAATAAACGAGGATCCCTCAACAATTGACTTCTTTTGAAATTTGTCTTCTCGACGATTTCAGAGGGATCCATTCGAATCATCAGTTCATGTAATTTTCGAAACTCGTCAATTGTTCTAAGCTCATTGTCGCGTGGTCTGTAATGGAATCACGAGAAATGATAATGTATATTATCGAAAGTATTTATCAATAATTTATTAGCGTTGAAAAGACAACTGCAGGCTTTCAACTAAAAAGAACGTGAAAGTATTCAGGAATTCAAAAAAATTGGAATTTCGAGGTGGACAACCTGATTCAAAACAGAAAGTTTGAAAAATGAGCAAATAATACGAAGACACTCCAAGAATGTTTGCAGCGCCCGATGCGTGTTCCCGTTGCGTTTCAGGCAGTCTTTTATATATACGAATGATCGTTATGCAAAACTAAATTTAATCACTATACATTGTTGGTAAAAACATTTTTTTAACCAACCGATATTTACGTAAAATTACATTGAAAAACTAATATTATAGACAACCCAGAATACGGATCATAAATACTATACTATATAGGAATAAGGGACGCCTAACTGGTGTGAAATGGATATAATCAGCGTTATATATACAGGTATACACCAGCATTAAAATGACTCAATTTTCATGAGACCGGTCAGCTTTGCGAAATGAGCTTAGTAAACCGTCCGCACACACGGTGCATTATACATCGATATCAGGCTAATGAGCATCGTAACGGGTATATGTATATATAAAACTGCTACAGCGTCAAGCTCCAAAGTCTTCATATAGGCTTGTTTCTAACGATTATTGCCTCGTCGACAGCGTCGCCAGTATATAACATGCGTCGGCCGGGCCGGACTCTGTCGCGACGTTGTCTCCTGTTTCTCTTTAATTTCCTGCTCGGCTTGCTTCTCAATAGGCGTCGCGTCTCGCGCACTTTTTACCTGCTAGATCACCGCGGTGCTTTGACGACACGAGATGAGGAGCCATTTAGACTGAAAACTTTTTGGACTAATACTTAAAAAAACAATACTGATTGGTGTTTGATTGTGCTTGGAAGTTAAGGAATTGAAAAAATTCAATGCTTATCTATATAAGAAATGGTTACAAAATAGCTACTTCATACAACCGGCATATGATGGTTAGTGAATTCTGAAAAAAACTTACATTTGGAGTTTTGTCTGCAGTTCATTAAAAAAATCCTGAATGCGTGGAGGTGTTAAAATCTCTTTTAATTTCTAACAATCGGTATACTTGCAACATAAATTTGATCCAGAAAAATATTTCTATTGTATTCCTGTGTCTCATGTATAACAGTATCATTTGAATACTACGTGTTCTTTGTCACACAGGCTGTACTAAATTATTGTTTGTAGCATAGGTACCTTCCATTGTGTTATATTATGTGGCAATTTCAGTTCGTTAATGAAATGATGACGACAACCAAGTAGAAATACGATCAATCCGAGAAATGTTTCTCCTTGAAATCAGGCCTTGAGCACGACTAATTATCATTACGCGCGAATCTTCGCATCTTGTGTATATACATTCCCTCCCTAAACTATTATCCTAAAAACGTACCAAAATAATGAACCATCAGAAGCTGCAGTAGCTAAGAAGAATCAACGAAACGTTGGATCAAGTACAGTATACCTATACTTCACGCGCGAGGACAAATCAATGTCTCACTCGCTCGAGAGATAAAGAGAGCGAAGAACGCGACAAATTCGGGATCCCTGACCCAGCGAGAGAAAGAGATCTCCGATGACGCGACGAGTAAGTTGTCTTGGCGAAGAATCTCTTTCTCATCTCTTATATATAGGTACACACTGGGACATATATATACATAGTATATAGCTTATATAGCCCGCGCGCGTGGAATCGGTTTAACGAATGCGAGAATGCGGCCTGGCGCCAACGACGCGACGTCCACTGTATATAAGTATACGTATATATATACGTAAGTACACATCGATCAGTATACGGAGAGGAGTCGAAGAAGAAAAAAAAAGGAGAACACGCGAGTTTACGCGGTGATACGAGGGGGGAAAAAGTACGGCGACGATTTTCCGCGATCGGTTCGTTAGTCCCAACTTTGCGAGACGGAAATCGTTTTTAATATGAATAAATAAGGAAGAATTGATTTGGTAGAACACTTTTTTTCGAATTATTGTCGGCGAACTTTGATAATACCCAGCTGTTACATTATACGTTGTAAACAAAAAGCGCATCTTCAATAGTTTTTTACACATCGTACTTTGACCTTGTATAAATGATTGCGTGTGTACATCCAAACAACAGCGATGTAAATAAAAAATTGGGAAGAAAAAACTTGTATATATAACTACAAAGCGCGAGCACAAATATATATATACATATAACGTTGTTTTGCATTCCATCGCGTATCGTATAATACACACCCTGTAGAACTGCATCGAGCACGATTATAGCAATGTACGAATACATCTGAGAGTATATTAAAAGAAAGAAAAAAAAAAGCTCGACACACGATCAAGCGCATCAGACACTGTCGGCGCCTCTCCACAACGCGCTACTTGTCGATCTCCATCGCACATAATTTTCTCTATAATACTCTCCTGTCTGAGCGATTCTCGTCTCTTTCTCAGCGTGATCTCTTTTTCCGCGTCGCACTCGGTTTATTCCTCTTCCTTCGCGCGACGAGAAAAACTCGGCCCAGCTATGCGAGGTAAAGAGAGCAGAGTGTGCCGCGCGAGTATATATATGTATATATACTGTATATGTACGCACGTGACTGCAAGCACGAGCGCGCAAAAAGGGCCGTGACGACGAGTAGCTAAATCGGGCGGAATCATACTAAGTCGACGTTTTTTTTTCTCTTTCGATTCGCGCGTGCATACCTACTTGGTTATATAGGATGAGCCGGAAAGGCGACATTTTCCGTGTCTGCGTTTAGATCAGTCGCCGTGTATATAAGTAAGTACTGATGTCGAGAGAAAGAGAGAGGCTGTTTGTTTCTTCGACTTGGCGTGCTTTGGATTCTTCAAGGGATGAGAGAGAGAGAGAGAGTCTAGGGGGCCGGTTAAGAGTGCAAATTAGGCTTTCGAGAAACCCGATTAGTCATCAAGCGCAGCTTGGGCAGATGCTGATGCGCCTATAGCACTTATTAGGAGTGAGCTAATTTTACTGCGGGACTTTTTCTATGTCGGGTATGTACCTTGAGGTGAATCGTTAGATTATATACTATTGTTGAAAATTTAAATGCGCTTGATCGACAGGGAAACTATAATTTTTTGTATTTTTATAATGAAAAATAAAACAGCTTACTAATTGTGCCATATTTCGTATAAGCTTGCAATATGCGACTCTTTCAACGCTGGAATTAATTAATTTTCTTTGAAAGATCTACTAAACGAATGATCAAAATTTAATTTTTAGAACACGGTCTCAAACCCGAATTCTACAAATTAAATAAAAACATCGAATCGAGCAAAATTTATTTTTCCCCCGCTTTATAAAAGCGCACCTATATATAACTTAAGCCTCTCTGCACCTATATAAGCGCCAAGGCACCATCAGAAGCCGATCACCGCGAGCATACACACACAGGAATACTTAACACTTCCTGCATGCGAAATCGGCTCTTAACCATATATATACATATACACCGATATATTCCCTCTGGCGCCTCGTCCTGAATGACGCGATAAATTAGGACGTATACTGGTTTCTTTGTCGCGCATAAACACGATTTTTCTGCGGGCTCGGAAATATTGAGAGTTGACGATTTTTTTTATCCCTCGCACCTTTTGCCCTCTTTATAGGCTTTTATTTTGGGCGCTGGATATTTTTAGAATTCAGATTATCGCGCGAGGAATCTGTTGATATGACTTTTTTTCTTACGGTCGAACGGGAGCCTGCGGCGTTTATATAAAAGCTCGTAAATTATATAAAAAGGACAGTTATGAGTTTTGGTTTTTTTTAAGGATGAATATTATACGGCTGAATTGTTACTTTGAGTAGTTCAAACGAAGCGCCATTATTTTCTCTGGATTAATTTCATACGGCTGACGGTAATGCAGATTTTTATTTTTTTCACATTTTTGCACAGTTGATATCTTTTTTTTGCACCAAGTTTCAAGAAGAAAATACTTACGACTGTTTAAAAAATACACGCGTAAAACAGTTTGTTATATGTTCTTCCAAGTTTTTCATAGACCAGTGGCTAAAAATAATTTATTACCGCACCTATAAAATTTAATTATCCCGTAGTATCTGTATGTATATCGCCACGCATACGTCATTATTTTTAATTATTGATTTGCCACGTAAAATTATAGAATATAGCTATAGAACACACAAGCTTTAAGTGTCGCGTTCGCCTATCTATCTTATAGAAAATACCTAAATAAATAAGAAATTCTTTAGTTTACCGTGTCTTATGCCAATTTCGTTACTTGTATTATGCGCTATAGGCAATTATACAACTTTATATCAAACATTCAAAAATCACGACTCGTACCGCCATCTGTCTCTCGGCCGGAAAAGCCTCATCATTATAACCTAAACTACTACCGCGCAGACTGCCATATCGCTTATGCATGTATTTCGGAGTCGCAAATTTTTCGTGGAAAAAACTAAGAAACAGCAGACGGCCGCATGCACAAGTCGATATCTTGCGGCATATCGAAAATTCTATTATTATTAACGAACCAAAATAATACGCTTGAGATCGCGTGTGTGCGCTGCACAAGTCCCTGTGGCGCTTTTAACCGCATATCGCGTGTGTAAAGTGATCGACGTCGCGCATTTATCATCTCCGCATCGCAGTTGAGAAAATGCGCGCCGACTCCCGAGTGTGATATACCAATAATATCCGCACGAGAGAAGCATATATTTCTATATACGCTTTCCGCTTTCGTCTATTCCCGAGAATTGTGTGCGCGCGTCGGGGCACCACTGAACGGACCTAACCTCAAAAAGAAAGGTTTTCCTCCCAGAGAGAGTAGAGGACACATCGTCGTATGTGCATGTGTATCGCACCGAGTGCCGTCTGTTATATTTTTTTTTCCAAGTATTAGGCGAGCGGTAGGTACCTATATAGCGTGAATCACGCCGTACTGTTACTCGCCATCAAACTGCTGTCCGTGTGTCGCGGATGGGATTCTATATCCAAGCGAACTCTTGAATTTGCAGATTTGTATCTTGTTCTGAGGCGGGCCAAAAAGGCTACTTCACTACGTCGCAAAAATGCTTGAAATAACAGTCAAGACCTTGGATTCGCAGAATCACACCTTCACCGTTGACGACGATGTAAGTTGCACGATTGTTCAACTTGATTTTGCATGGAAATGAAAAATTCACTCGGTTAATTGCATGCTGAATTTGGATTCTCTGAGGTTTTACATCTTGGTCAGGTGATGCTCGATTTGCTTTGCTAATGTTCATACAATTTTGCTTTGTTTTGCGTATAGATCACGGTACGTGGCTTCAAGGATCACATCGCAGAAACAGTCTCCGTAGCTGCGGAATCACAGAGATTGATCTACTATGGCAGAGTCTTACAGGATGAGAAAAAACTCAATGATTACGGTAGTATGTTTGATCAGTATACATTTTCATCAAGTTTCTATTTATTATTTGCTACATTCATAATTGGGTATTGTTGTTTCGTTTATATAGTGCATCATTAGAATTAAATAATTTATCATCCAATACGTGTCATCTTTTCTGAACTTTACAAAATTTTGACTTATCCGATGCAATCTCATTGCAATTTGTACAGTATTTAAATTAATTCTTACTTTGTACTACAAGTTTTAGGTTAGATTTTATAGATTTACACACGCACACACATACACACATATGAGTATCTTCATAAGCAATTATTAACCACTTAGATGTAAATATATTTTTTAAACTTGTTCTATGAACCTAAGATTTGCATAAAAGTAAAAAAAATTAATTTATTACAAGAAATAATTATTTTTATAAATTATCATTTTTTGTTATTTTTTAGGAGATTTTTTATCAATAGGCAATTTTTTATTTCATACTCATATTTATATTAATATTTTGCTGAAATTCTGTAACAGATATCAATGGAAAAGTTATACATTTGGTGCAACGAGCTCCACCACAACCTGAAACCCGCAGCAGTAATAATGATGGTCAAAGGCAAAATAACAACATACAGTGGCCTCATGGCAGGGTATACAGAAGCCATGTTCACCGAAATGCAATGTATTTGAGTGCGATGTCAGTACCTACAGAAGTTGTTGAAGGTCCCGGTATATACAAATTATTTATGCTTTTATATATTTGTTAAAATGTATAAGAATTATTTTATTAATCAAAACTTATTAGCAGTATTCTAAAATTTAATTTGTATTTTTTAGGGCTACCAACACCTCAGCTAAGTAACACTCTATCCACTGGTCGGTTGGTTTCAGCAAGACGTATGCTGAACAAAGCTATACAATTAATGGATCGTTTAGATGATCCTTCAATGCCTCTCCATCCTAGCCCAACAGAAAACAATGCTTCAGATTCAGCGCCTCAAGCTTCAGCACCAGAAGAAGAAGCAGATCAAGACAGGTATCTTTAAAAATAATAAGAATAGAATAGCAAGAAGCATAAATGAAAATAATCGTTTTGGTGTCTAGAAGCTTAACTTATAAATTGCGAATCAGAATAAATGATTTTTACAGGTCTAGCTCTAATTTGGCCCAAAATCGAATTTATTTTCTAATACTTCTTTTTATATTTGTTTTAAAAAAATTATATTTTCAGTAATGTAAATAGTAATATAAACAATACCAGAAACAGAATGGTAGAAGCAGCCTCGGAAATAGCTGCAGCTTTTTCTGCAGCAGCTCTCATCAATATTAGATTGTCGCGTGGTATGCATATTATTCATTCTAAAACAGTATTAAAAAATTCTATATACATATAAAAGAATTGAAAATTACCGCAAAAATCAAATATGATTTTAGCTTATTTTTAATTAAAATAGTAAAGCTCTAAATGTCTTACGAATAGAAAATGTATAAAATTAACCCATTTTAAATTATAATCAAACAGATAATGGTGAAGATGAAGGAAATGTAGCAGGTTCAGTGAACGTAATTGACTCAAGTCAAATGGAGCAAACTGCTCAGGCTTCAGCCCAACCAATGGAGACTGGAAGATCAGAGCCAGAAAGATCAGAACCATCACAAACATCGGAACCGAAAACGTCGGAAAACAAAAAACCAGAAAAAGAAAAAGCAGAAGCAGGAAGATCCGAGTCTGCGAGACCAGAAACTGAACAGTCAGAAGCAGAAAGACCAGAATCAGACAGGGCTGATGCTTCAACAAGTAATAATAATGATAATCAAAATACAAGTAGACGATCAACTCCTCAGTAAGTAAAGATGCATATAATATGATAATATTACATCAATTGTATAATGAATAAAATCTTGATATTATACTTGTAGAGTTCCTCGCCCACCACAAATGGCTGAATTATTAGAAAGATTAGTCAATACTCAAGATCGACTTAGGCCGTACATTGAACGCTATCGTGTATTAATGTTGGCAGATCCTTCTCTCACACCAGGAGTAAGTAAAGCTAGAACAAAATACTTATTAATTCATTATAAGAGTTATTTCAATATATATAACCAATGATCGTATTTTATTTTGTTAAGGATGGACCTGAAGGAGTTGCAGAAAATCAGAGAGTAGTAGACGGCGTGAGCGAGTGTTTGCATTATTTATCACACGCTTGTCATGCATTGAGTGATATAATCGTAGATATGGGTCAACAACCGCCGCGAAATTTGCGTTGCCGCCCAATTATAATACAGCATTCTGCTATCTTACAAGCTGGAATACCTATTCAAGTTGAGGTAAGTGTCCCAGAAATTTCTAGTGCTAACATCGCACCAAATATAGACCACGCATTATATTTATGATTATTTTAATTTATTTTTATTCAGTCGCATATCAATCCGTCGGCACCAAATCCAATGACTAATAACAATAATACCACGGATGAAGGAAACGAAGCTACTAGACCTTCATCCCCTACTTCGGCAGCATCAGATCAAACTAGTAGATCTAGTAATGCAAACAATCGATCGGTGCCGCAAAGTGCGAATGGTCATCAAAGTCAATCATCTTTACTAGGTATTTAAATTGTCGCTCGTCATAGTAAACAGACATAATCTAGAACAATTATTTTTATACTTTTTAAGTAGAGAAAAAATGTCTGTTTTCTATTTAACATCTTTGATTGGGAATTAAAAATAATGATAAATTTTAACATCAAGGTACTCTGCTAAACCTGCCAAGCAATGTAGAGTTGTCTATGGAGTTAAGTCCTCAAAGTGCAATGGACTTAAGCTCTCCAAATGCGGCGGACAGTACAGACAATGAACAGGGTCAAAGTAATAATGATAACAATAAAAATAATAATAATATTAATAATCTAAACGGGAATGGTACATTCCAATCACTATAAAATTAGTGGTACCTAATTCTAATATTGTTTTGTTATGATGCAATTTATCCTTTTTTCTGTTTAGTGGGTGGGTCTAGAGGTTTGTACTCGATGTCTCCTCCCTTTGCGTTGATTCGCGACGCATTGCAAAGTGTTTTAAGTGAACGACACTCGCAAATGGAAACATCCAGTGGATCGTCGATTAACACGTCGTCGAACATTCCGTTTGCGACAATTATAGGACAACAGATGGATCTTGGCACACCGAATTCAGGGCAAAGTACACAAGCCAGGTAAATCATTACATGTCTACGATTCTTGAAACCTGATTATAGATAATTCAAACCGATCTAAAATAATTGAATATAATCTAGAAGTAACATCGGCACGCATCCGACTACGTCTACTCAGACACGCAGCACAGCGCGGCCACACGTACTACATCCACACACGCATCCGCTGAGCATGGGTATGGGAATGTCACAGAATATGGATTTCGATCCTATTTTGTCGTGTCATTCGCACCACATCCGCAGAACGCTACCGGCTACGGCAAACCCTACCTCTACTTCCCAATCGAATCAGGCCAATCAATCAACGACTTCGGAGAGTCATAGTCGATCGCAATCTGGTAAAGTTTTCTTAAACTTTTAGCTTCTTTTAATATACATAATAAAATAAAATTAAAAAAAAACGAATGATTATTTTATTTATTAAACATTATTACAGCATCGCACTCATCTACCTCAGCGAGAACCGTACCACATACAGTCAATATACCATTACCTCGTGATCTTCTTGAAAACGATGTTCAGGCCTTTGGAAGTGGTAAGGCGATGAATGTAAAATATTATTGCGTCGCTGTATTTAACATACTTAAACAAACTTCTTTTCTTGTATAGGTATAGATATAAATATAGTTGGTGGAGATTTACATATTTCATTAATTGGAAATATGTAAGTAAAAAAAAATCTTTCTAAAATTTATTAGCTGTAAGTTTATAAATATTGTAACATCGTGTAAAATTTATCATTGATTCATTATAGGCCTAATACTAGTGAGGTGCCGTTAGCAGAAATATTGAGGTCGTTAAATGTACGTCTTGAGGAATTCACAGGACGAAATTTCCTGATCGACTTATGGCTATTCTTGGTAATTATTCAAGATTGCATGAAATAGTTTTTAAATCGTTATTTTATTATTATTTTGTCTTGCAGTTAAGAAACGTAACGTTCGGAGGCCTGATGCAACTCAGCCTAGGCCATTCCGGACCTCTGATCAACATTAGACGGCCTCTTCGCGAATTTCTAGAACATTCCTTTCCTGATACATCAGAAACTACTGCTCTTCAGGAGCGTGTTGTTGAACAAATTGTAACACTTAATCGGCCGTATCTTCAAGCTCTCATTGTACCTGAAGTAGAAGCAGCTAGTAGACAAATCGACATACATGCGACAGTTGAAGCTCTGTTACGCAAATTTTGCTCAGAATTTTTGATGCTTTTATTTAACAATGGTATTGTTATAATCTAAAAAAGTTAATTTATAGTTGAATATTTTTCAAAAATATGTTTAAGTTACATGAATTATACTTTTTAGACTTGGATAATGCAACTTTTGCACAAGAAGCCATTACGGTAGCAAGAAAGTTAGAGGATCAATCCAGCGCAGTACTGCAACACATCCTTCAAGGGGGAAACACTTCACTCGAAACTATTGCTTCTCGCTTTGTAGTATGTTTATTATTTTAAACTATGCCTTGTCATGAAAAAGAATTTATTTTTAATTAATAAATTATTTGTTTAGAATCAATTAACGGAAGGCATTCATCCGTTTTTCCAACAAACTCTTCTTGGAATTTTGAGCACGAGAATACGCGCTTTTGCAACGAGAACGACGCAAATGACGCAGTCGGAGATTACATCCCTACTGGTATATAAGAGTCAGCCGTCCGCACCACCAGCTGAATTAGCAGAGCCGATCCCGAATAAGCCACAGGTGAAGACTGAGATTCAACCAGAGGAACAAGCTCAAGCTCAAGCTCTACCTCTGCAACAACAATCAGAACAACAGCAATCGCCAAAGAAAGAAATGAAAAAAGAAGAAAAATTGGAACTCAAACCGGAGGTGAGACTTTTGTATCTAATTGGTTTGCAAAGTGACTCATGACTTTCTAACAGAGCAGTGCTGTGCAATATATGCGTGATTCATTTTAATTTTCTTTTTTATCTGTCATTCTATTTTTCTGGCTACTAGGCATTACTAAAGCATTTGACTATAGATGTAGTAATTAGCATACTAACATGCGCAGACGTTATAAATTATGAGCAATCATTTTTTTATACAGAAGCTGAAGTAAAGTAAACACTACTTATGAATGAGTTAAAAAATATAATATTTTGATTCGTTTGTATCGTGCTTAAGTCTTTCTTAGTTTAAAGAAAAATTCAGATGACTTAATAATGTAAAAATGTCCAAAAGCTCTTCTTACTTGCTAAACAGGCCATGGAAACTGATTCACTATCCGACAAAAAGTTGGATGATTCAATGAACTTGAACGGAGAAGAAATACCAGAAACGTTCCCGGGGGCAGAGCATTTACCTTCTGTAAGTAATAAATTATTAAATTAAATATCTCAAATAAAGCAGTGCAAGACGTTTTCGCTATTTAAATTACAATGTTCGACATGTTTTAAATGATTTAACTTCCTGTAAGTCAGGTAGGGTTTTTTTTTTATTTTCTAAAGGAATGCCTATTTTTCATTATTTTAGACCCAACAAATAATAGTATTGACTATTGGGAGGTTAAATGATTTTCTTTTGTTTGAAATAATATAAGGATCGAGTTCCTTTTATGTAGATTGCAAATTAAATTTGTGAGACGATGCAAATGCAGACGCAATAAATTGAGGTTGGTTTAAAATATTTCAGAGTCATATTCACTAGTAATCACTTTGCTTTTTAGTGAATATTTTTTGCAACAAATGATGGGTATTAAATTCATTTAGTTCATTGCTATTAGCATGTAAATAATGTCAGTGATGTAGTAAGAATAGTTCATCCACAACCTTAAAAAGCTTCGATGCAATGGTGCATAGCACAGAATTCTGTGAGTAGGAAAATTGTATTATCTTAAAAACTAAACCGGAATATTGATAAAAGAAGTATAGACTTTAGACAGCTTTATCTGCAAAATTAAATATCGGGTATAGGTAGTTTTTAATTTCTGTACCGTAGTTGTATACACTCATCACGTTTTAATTAAAAAAAGAAGTTCTAAACAAACAGCATGTGTAAAAATTATCCTAAATTTATTTCGTTTAATAATTGTTGTCTAATAGACAGCGTTTAATTTTACAATACTATTGCGTTTAAGAAAAATGAGTATCAGTAAATTTGAAATATATTTTTATTTATTTAAGCAATGATCAAGTTTAATTTATAGTTGTAAAATTGGAATTTTCGAAAGTCTCTTGATCTTTCGATTGAGAGTTCAACCAAAGAGTAGCAGTATGACCTTCAGCAGTGTGCACTAATTATAACTAAAAGGCTTACAGCGTGCACTGCAATCTAAGCCTAATTAAAACAATAATGAATAAACCAAAATTGTCTACCGAGACTAGACTACTTTTGTATCTTATAGAAAGAACTTTTAAGTCCAAACTCTAAAACCTTTTTTCTTATAATTCTACAGGAATGGGTGCCGATAATAGCTCGCGACTCCGTAATTCAGCGTCGACAGACTCAGCTACAGGCCCAGCAGGGTGGACCCATCCCCTTCAGCGATGCTTACCTCAGCGGCCTGCCTAGTAAGCGGCGTAAGCTGATCGAGCAGCAAAAGCCACAGCTCCTGGTGAGCCCAACGGCAAACACCACGGCGATTACCGCATCGGTCGAGCGACTGGTGCGCGAGGGTATCGGTCACACGCAGCTGGAGGAAGCCGAAGGGGCAGCACACGCGGTGGCCGCAACGCCTGCAGTCAGGAGTGCCTTCGGCCAGGCGATCAAGGACTGTCTACACCCTGGAAGACTCAGGACGCCTGACTTTCCTAACTCGGCGAGGTTCCCCAACGCCAGTAAACTCTTTGCCGACCAGAGCAAAGAACAAGAGGCCAAGACGTCTGCCATGACGGCGACTAAATCGAGCAAGTAGGATTCGGGGCTCGTCGAAAAGAAAGACTCTTTGCCATCGCTGCCGCTGCTGCTACTTTCTCTGGTGAATGACAGGCGGGCTGCTCTCGCCGCCCTTTGTTTTTGTTTCCTCGCGCTCGTCGTTAGTTTTCTAGCAACTAACTGATTGCACTTTTGGGATTAGTCGGCTTGAGCGAACCGATGAAAGTAAGCGCTCGTCTCGAAGAATCCAGAGTTGGTGTGCGTGGAGGAAAGTGTATCGTGCTGTCTATGAATACGGGAATTTTTAACAAACAAGAGAAAGAAGCTGAGATAGATAATGTTGCGTACGATGGGCTGCAAAGTAGTTTTTATCTATTACTACGCTTGGTTTTTTCTTTTTGATACGAAAAATATATTTTCATCAGTGAGAAGTGATTCGTTGTAAAATCTACTGTCATATCTGCGACAATTTTCAACTATAAAATGTAATGAACAGAGAGAAAAAAACTACTTTGTATTAGAAAGCAACATTACACCAAGATTTATATTTTATCATATCCACTTATCAAGAAATCGTAGCATTCTAAAAAAACTTTATAAAATAAACATTTTGTAATAATTTTATTACTGTTTAATAACATTTTTTAGAGTGCTTCCGATACCTAAATACTTTGAAGTTGTGTACGGTAAGAGTTGCGCAATACTTTTTTTTTCGCGGTGCAGGAAGTCCGATCACCACATCTTTTATCGTTTCTACTGTTGCAAGGAGTTTGAGTTTCATTGAGTATATAATTAATTTATTTTTATTTTACATTAGTTAACTTCTTTCTCTTTTTCGCGTTGTAGTACATAGTACACAGGACACGAGGAAGCTTCAATCAAAGATATAAATTGACGGATTGAAAGAAAGCGGAATTATGGTATTTCGTTGTCCTTATGTGTCCTCACGTCTCCAATGTTATGGTAGAATTATAAAAAAAAATGATAACTGGCACAATCATTTGTGCTTTATTGCGATTAATTTAAAACATCTTTAATAATATTAATAAATATAAATATGATAATAACAATGATTATAGTAATGTGTTAAATAACTCGTTTCAAGCTAATGCTGCATATTACGTGAGCAGCAAATACTATTGAATAAAAAGTATGACAAAAATATGTCGTAAGCAGTTAATATAATGTACTGTGCGCGTATATTCGCTGCTTATAAAGTTTAACGAAAAGTGATAGTTTGTACTTTGATGGATTTGCTGATTCTTTGACTACCTAAGGATCATATGGAAACGAGTTTAAAAAAAACCTTTATATTATATATTATATTATTTTCACCATAGTTATCATTTAATAACACTTCAAATAAAAACTAATTTTTTAGTATGATCAACTACCAAAAAAGTTTTTTTTTAATACTGAGCGTGTATTAACAAGGTGTATTCCCAATAGCATCATTCATATAATGATGCAAAGTTTCCTGAAACGTGCTAAACATATAAATAGTAGTTTATGTTTAATAATAGTTCATCGTGAAATAAAAAAAATACTGGTTCACCTTTATTTAATAATGGGTTGTTACTTTCTATTTTTAAACATGTACATTAATTTACACTAGAACGTAAAATAATAGTATAACAATATTTATGTAAAGTTTGTTTTTTTATTGATAATACAACATGTACCTTACACAAAATAATTGGAAAAACTCAAACTACATATATACAAGTTCATTGAATTTCAATTGAACTAGCATTTTGAACGTGTACTTTAAAATATTGAAAATATGTTTTTTTTATGTTCTTAATAGCAGTATTACAATACCGACAAATTATCAGAAATTATTGGTATAAATGATGCACTTGACTAATCTTTAACTCCACGATAAATTGTGAAGCGGTTAGACTGTATGTGCTAAAAAGTCACATCACGTGTACACTGTACTGTACATGCATCATTGGAGAACTCTGCATAAGAAATCGATTATTTTCAATGAATTCAATAAAAATTTGTATAAAACGCAATGATAATACAAATCATGCGATTTTTCTGTAAGATATCAGTGATGAGGCAAGACAACGCTGCAACGACGCTGAAGCTATAAAGGCATAAGGAGAATTCAATACAATCATTGGGTATTAAAATTTTATATTTTCTCAGTTCATTTAATTTTGTATAAGGTCTAATAGCTCTATGCTATTTTCTATAGTTTATATAGCTAAAGCCAACATTCATATTACTTACTTTTTTAATTCTAGGAGTTTAAGGGTATTTATTTTATTTTTAATTACTGATTTGATTTGACGAAAAATTACTTTAGAAGTAATTGAATAGTTATATGGTACACGTAAGTACTTTTGTACAACTTTAAAGCGATAAAGTTATTAAATTAAAGTCCGTCTATAGACTCGAATAATCGGTACAGGACTATTAATATATAATATATAGTAAACGGGCGGAAACTACGGCCCTAGGCCCTGTGACTGCAATAAATCTATAGGCAAGGTAAAAAGATTTCCACTTAAAAATTATCAATGGTGAATAATATACTATACATCGAGTGACGACGAAGATTTATCGTCACTATGCGACTAATGAATATTAATTACTCCAATTCGAAAATAATATTTAGTTGATAAAAAAACATGATACGTAATGATATTTTCGTCATCAAATTAACGAATCGAAAACCGGTCGGTCGATCAATCAACTCTACAGAAAATGACTATTAGCGCTGCGTCGAATTAAATTTTGCTTCTCGTTAATTTTAAAGACCTGTATATAGCGATCAGTTCAATTCAACTATAACTAAGGTTTCCCCGAAGTGGAATTTTTTCAAGAGAATCAGCAGCTGGCATCGTATGCGAAAATCCGCGTTTCATCAATGAGCTTACAAATAGTCGTGCCGAATCTAAGTTGAAATAATATGCTTTGGAGTTACGCAAAGTCAGCGATTAGGTTACACGTCTTGCGCTGATGATAGGCACGTACATGTGCAAATCCACAACCAACAGGAAACAACTCGATAGTTATAGAAATTGAAAAAAGAAACAAATTTTGAAGACCATATACATCAGCTGTATATTACTTGAAAAAGGGGTTTATGTCTTGGTACCTGAAGGTGGAAAAAATTTTCTGACAACGGAACCGAAAAGTACTTAGAGGAAAAAAAAAACTTGTAATTGAAGATGTATACTTCTGAGAAAAGTTATAAGCAATTGATATTTGGATAAAATTCGTTGAAAATCAATGAAAACTTGATCTTGCAAAAATACGTATAAACAATTTTTCCCACGTTCTACATTATAACTTAAATCATAAAAATGCTTCAATCATTGTTCATCAGGACTTTACAATTGCAATATATACAGGGAAATTTCGGTAACTCAAAATTTATTATGAATTAACACTCAACATTACCCACTATATTTATTCCGAATGAAAAAAAGACACCAGCAAAAATTGCCTCGTCCACGGAAAAAAAAAAAAAAAAATCTCAAATTTCACTCGCAAATGAATACGCTGCACTATTCGCGACATTCATTCGTCGTATAGCTATATATACAGGCATATAGTCATTAGCAGCAATGAGTGGCAATTCAGGAGCATTCTTAGAAATTACACGCACGACACACACACACACACGCCCCCCAGCGACTCTGATGCAGCGCGCAATTTCTAAATAGAAACGTGCAATTGGCGAGAATTGAGGCCGCGCCGTAGTTGCAAAGTGGCGCGCCATACACGACGATAGTTGCAAGTGCAATGGCGCGAGAGCGCTTTATATAAATCGAATACAATGTCACCGACGGTATGTATACACACAACTGCTCTCGTAGTTTCGTAATCCCTCTGGTGTTGGTGCAGTAGTATTAATATACAGGCCGACCCACATGCGAGTGCACGAGTCTATCGACGGAGGGCAGCACCGCAATTGAAATCTGCCGGTTCTTTCATCTTCTGATGTGTGTGTGTGTGTGTGTGTTATTATCGGATTTTCAAGAGTATATACACCAGTTTTGCGAAATTTTTATAAATCTTCGTCAAAGTGCATTTTGAGGAGAGGAAAAAAAGGGAAAATTCCGCAGTGGAATATGATTTTCCGACGCGAATTCCAGCGCACGTGTATGCGTATTTCATTTTACGACCTCTTTTACCGTTTAATTATTCACTGCACGCGGCGCTGGTAATAATAAGGTTTCTTTTTATTGTCGTGTATGAAAATATATGTATGCTAAGCCCGACTTTTGCATGCGATTGTTCAAAAAACAAATGCAGCGTGTATGGAAATCCACTTATAAATCTGAATATTCATATTCGTTTCAGCTTTCGTTACAATGATTGCAAAGGGAAAGGCGCTGATTATTTATGACGAGTATACGAGAGTGCATTGAATAATTTCATCATTCAGAGCTAATTATTTTTCAATAAAGTTTATATAAATGATGCTTCCGCGAGCCTCGAAAACTCGTGGTTCATTACAAACAAATATACGTTCGCATGCGCGTATATTTATATATAATTATGTTTACGCATTTATCAATACTGTATAAATATACCTTACGATCCACAATCTGCGCATCGCAGTGTTGATTAGAACAGCTTGACGCAACGCATTTTATCGTGTAGTCTCTCCGGTAGAGCTTATCGGATCTCTTTTTCGATGTAATCCCTGGATTTGAAAAATAGATCGCTCACGATGCCAAGATCGATCTCCTGTATATATCAAATATCAAACGACGTACACACGAACGAGTTGCCGCACACATTATAATATATATAAAACAGCCGCGCGAGTTTGCTGGCGCGTTAAAAATAAATTTCATGCCATATTAACAGGAAAAAAGCGGATATACCTATAACGTAAAATATTCTCGCTGTACCAGAGATAGAGAGAGAGAGAGTGGCGGTAATAAATTTGTAAAAAAAAAAATAACCGTAATAACGCAAAACATTTTGCACGAGCACTAATTTATCTCACACGCGATGTATAAAACGCGGGCGCGCGCTTTTTTACGACGAAATAATTCAACGGCGCCGCGCGCGCGCAATAATTTTTTCTCGGCGAACTTTTCGCATCCGTAATTTTATCGCGCGCATATATACATTATAAACGGAGAAAGTTCTTTATTGTGCAACACACACGCACTTCGAAAATTATCAAGCCGCGGTGCGCTCGATTATACGGTCATCCGCGGCAGTATAATATAATACAGCATCAGGAAAATATTATAAATACTACAAGTATTATCATCGTCTGTACTTGTGGTCGACGAAATTGTTATCACACGGCTCGGAAAAGAATTATCGAAATGAAACTCGTCGGTCCGTGTAGAAAAAAAAAACAAACCCAGACGCTGAAATTAAAGCGAGAACGTATATAATATATACCTGTATATACATATATATAAGAAGGCGAGACAATAAGAACTGGAAAGAAAGAGAAGATGCAGAAGATAAGAAGTCCGCCGACTGAACTCATTTCCTTAGCTCTCTTATACACAGCTGTATAACCTGCGCCTTCTTTCTCGTTCCTTTTTCTCTCTCTCTCTCTCTCTCTCTCTTGGAGGGAGCGGAGTCGAGAGCGCATTCCCCTGTTTTCCAAGATTCCAGCTCCGGAATCCGCTTAAGCTTTCCCCCATTATTGCGTTTAGAGCGATTTCGCGCTTCCCTGGGCTTTCGGAAATATACTCGTCGTCGTCGGGAAAAACGGACCGAGCGCGCTATTATAGTAGCGAGCGAGGATCGTTGATTAATTCGCCGGATTGCGTAAGCCGCACGTTCGCGCTAATTACCTATCCGTATATATATGAAGTGATTTATATGTATTATTATACATAGCGAGAGACACTCTTTTTTCAAAATTCCCGCGTGTATTATTTGTGTTTTGGAAACTATATAACAGCTTCTGAAAAATCACTGCGTTAGTCTTTATCTCGCTCTGCTAGTCTATATATATATGTATGTATACACGCGGCTTATTAGACGTCGTTCCCGCGATCCCCCGATAAATCAGTGAACCCGCGGCGAGTATAAGTTCACGCCCGCGCGCCAAAACTTTTATCGCCGTGTACTGCGCCAGCTTCTTTTCTCTCGCATCATGTATGTATACAACGTACATTATATACATTTTATTCCTCCTATATACGCGGTACTTTACACCGCACGCTCGATCTTGTACGACGACTCCCGCTGCGTATTATAAGTATATATATATGTACGTACATTCTCTCGCTGCATCAACAATTACCGACCACTTTATTTCTCCGGCTCTATAAAATATATAAGCATCATCCTCCGCCGCGTTCTTTGCTCATTTTTTGCGCTACTATATAGTCTCTCTTCGTTCTGTGCTTGCTCACTTATGGCCACTTCACTTACGCTTACGCAGCTGTCTCTCCGCGCGGCTTGCATTATTCTTTTTGTTTACATTCAGCTTGAGAATAAAAGCGTTTACTCCCGGGGCTATATACAGTATAATTTTCTCGATTTTGTAATAAGCTCGCTTTTCCCCCTACCTACACAGGTATAGCTATATATAGGGTAGAAGAGAATAAATTGATCGCTGCTCAAAATTCGAGGCGAAAAAATAAATCCATCAGTCGAGAAAAATTCTCTCGTCCCGACTAATCTTCCCTGCAGTCTCGTCTGTACCTCATCTCCCTCACAGCAGCAGCAGCAGCAGCAGCGCGGCAAAATTAACGCCTCAGCGGCGGCAGCAGCGGATTTCTGAAAAAAAAGCGAGCGAGCGAACAAAAGACTCGGCTTCCCTTTGCCGCTGCACTTTTTCCATCTCTCTCTCTTCTCTATACTCTCATAGCCGAGCGCTCGGGGAGTGTAGAGGCGAAGAGCCGCTCGTAAAGCAACGAAAGCGTATAGCCTCTCTCTCTCTCTCTCGGCTTGGTATTAATTGGCTCCGGGTCCGCCGCCCAGTTTCCCCGCTGCAGCCGGTTTCCGAGTCGCGAAAACCTTCTGCAGCAGCAGCAGCCTCCTTCCTCGTCCGAAAAAATTGTGTTCCTCGCTCTTGTCCCTGGTGCGCGCTCGCTATTCCCCAGCACGTAGTTGTGTGTGTGTGTATATATATAGGCATAGAGCGTATAATAAAGGTCAGGCCAGTGTGGAAGCAACGCTATAGACATGCGAGAGAGAGAGAAGAGTCCGCGCGGACTGAACGAGCGCGCGTCGCTGGTGTAGTTTGTACGGGATTGGCCGGAAAAAGCTGAGAAAGTCGAGGCATTGGAGTTTTTCGTTGAAGGTAGACGCCCACGCGGGAGTGGAGGCGTAGCCCGGATTTTTCCGTTGGTCGACTGCAGCGAAATCAGCGATTTCATAGGTCGACGGCTTTTTCGACTCGGCTTCTTTCCGAGTCCGCGCGGACTGCTCTTCGCTTACAGCCGTACACACCTATATACACTGTACTGGTGGTAGTGGTGGTAGTAGTAGTAGTAGTAGTAGTGCCGCCGGGGTTAAGATGCCTTGGCAATCAAGTAGAACCTTCGGCCGACGTAAGGGGCGGTTATGGGTGGTTACGAACAGGCCCGCGAGCTATTTCGCCGAGGAAGTATACTCTCTCTCTCTCTCTCTTGGCTTGTGTTAGACTGGGACGAGGACGAGCTTCGCCACCTTTTCTGTCCGTGTGTATAGCGGCTTTGCTTGTATGTATGTGTGTGTGTGTATACTGCTGTGCGCTTGTCGGAAAATGAGCGTGTGTCGAGGCTCTCCCTCCTCTCTGTAAGTGAATATATATTTACGCTGTGTGTGTGTGTGTGTATGCGAGCGCGCGGAACTTTATGAGAGAATAAATGGCGGCGGCCGAGTATCTACCTATTTGTAAAGCGGCTCGCTGAATTTGCGTTAATTCGTGTTGCGCGCCACCACCGCCGAGCGGCTGTATTTTCGAATATATTTATGTTTATATACATATACATATATATTTAAGCATCGAAATTATTATTGTATACGAAGAGCGCGAGCGTCGACGATGATGATGATAATATTCGCTGATGCATTGTGCGAATATAAGAGAGCTTTCGATTAAATGGAAATGTGTATAGGTAGCTATAACAAGCGAGTGCGGATATAATCGATGATGATATTTTTTAACGGATTCCCTCGATATTGCGAACGATAAAAAAATGCTGCGCGAGGAGATATTTCTCTATATATATACCGAGAAATTTTTTTCCAAGTCTATATACACACACGCAGAGCCAATATCGCCGCGGCGATATTACCAAAAATAACATTCCAACTCTGTTTGCACTCGGCGAAAGCGCGCTCACATATACTCGCGGTTCCTCTCTCAAGCAATATGTGCAGCAGCAGCTCGACTCTTTTCTCCCGCTTGGGTGCGGTTGCGGCTTCTCTCTCTCTCTCTCCGCGACATCCTTCTTCGTTCGTCCTCTCAGCAGCACACAACAGTGTGTATATACACATACAGACACACATATTTAGAGAGAAGCTGCAAGGAGGTGGAAATCGCGGGAGGAACATTCCGCGCAAGCGCAGCTGTATAAAAAGAGATCTGCTGGTGGGGTATATAACGTAACGAGGGGAAGAGCGCGCGGCTTTCGTCGCGGTTTTCAACGCGAAGGTATAGTGTATGTGTGTGTGTATGTATGTACTGGGGAGGTTCACCGCCGACGGCAGTAGCCGGGAATTAATGATTTTCCCTACTGCTGCTGCAGCTTTTTCTCTCTCTCTCTCTTTCGCGGCTGCGCGATATCGGCGCGCGCTTAGCCAAGATTTACCCGGGGTTTTCGGTTAATTAGGATGTTCGCTGCGCGCGTAATTGAGAGTTCTTTATATACTTGCTGCGTATATACTTTTTCGTTGCAATTATAATACTTGTGTGCTCCAGGAAATAAGGAGAGTTGTTGTATGTTTTAGGGATTCGCCGTTGTGTTTTGCACTTTGGGTGTTTCATTGAAAATTGTTTTGTTGTTTTATTATTGTATAGCTTTGAGATAATTTGACTCGAAAGGCTCGGAGTAGCTCAGTTTTAACTCTGTATAAGAGTGAAATTCTCACTCTAAGGATTTTAGAGTGTATAGAATGATAATTGATGATCGAAATCGAATTATTCATGTTTTGGTATATAAATCGGGAAACATTGATTATAATATATACTGTGTAATTTCGGCTTGAAACTACATAAATGACGAGTGAGAGATTGATTTCGCATGTGCGCTTATGATTATCGATAACTTTCATATGAATTTTGAACTCGCTACTAATTTTCGCACTGTAATTCAATCAGTTAAATTTCAAATATTGTATAATGGACCATATGCGTTCAACAAATTTTAAATCATGTATGTCGGAGTTAATTAATTTTTTAATCATATTTCAGATGTAAATACTAAACTGATGCATCATCAGGTAACTATGACGTAATTAATTTATTGCTAAATGCCATAGTAGATAAAGCAATTTAACCTGAAAACGTTGTAAAAATTCTCCTCTCGCAATATTCTTTCAAATTACATCATCTCGCAAAAAAAAAAAAATGTCGACTAATTGATTATAATTAATTACGTCGTTCCAATTCAGCCCTTTAGAAAACCCGCTGCAAAGCGAATCCGCTGCATATTTCAAACATTTTCATCTGCATATAGCCCTAAAAAAAGATTATTAAATTACAGACCCGCGCGCATATACTCTTTTCAGCGAGAATTCGCATAATACGCGCGCCGGGTGAAATTAATTTTTCAAAGAAGCGCGAACGCCGCGCCCACGGAAAAATAAAAAGCTTGCACAGCGAAAAAAAATATAAAATCCCCAATCCCTCTGCTCCGGGAATTTTTCCACAATTCAATCTACATATTCGCCGAGAGTCTGCTGCTGCTGCATCTACACACACTCACTCACTTCATACTGCACATATCCCGGCTCAAAAGCTTCCTCCGCTCGTTTTGTCTTACATTTCGCTCTTCAACGAGACAAAAATAAAAAAAAAAGTGCAGAAAGCTCGGGCGCAGTGAAAAAAAGCAGCGCTGCTGCTGCGACTCGTATAAGCCGAGGTCGAGTGCAAAAGCTTTTCGGGCAGCAGCACTCTTTTTTCTCGCAGCTCTCGAGAGCTTTTTTCTGCATCGCGCCTTCGCTATATCCACGTATAATGTAACGTCGTTTCGCGTCACCTCTACGCTTGCATCATATACGTGCGCTCGCGCTCTTTTCTCTGTGCACTCTCTCTCTCTCTCTCTGCTGTCGCATTTTCGCACGACACACACACACATATACAAGCTTTACTTAATATGCATCACAGCGGCGGCAACGACACAAAGTCAGCCGAGCTTTTTTCCCGAGAGCTTTTTCCGCGCAAGGGTGTGGGAGTAGCAGCAGCAGCAGCCGGTTAGACTTTGAAATTAGGTGCGTGTGTACGATGGCTCGCGGTATAAGGATGAAAATTTAAAAGCGAAGCCCTCCGAGCTGGAATAATATTTTTTTTTAAGCTTATAATCGAGTTCGCAGTTTATTTGAGCTTTCGCTCAGTCCTTTGAGAACTCGAACGAGACCTGATGAATTAATTAAATTTTTTGCATTAAATTAAAGGCTTCTCCTACTGCGCTCGAGTTTCAAAGGATATATTCGCGGGCAAAATTCCAAAGTAAACGGAAAATTAAAAACGCTCGCACTGACGAGTATAATAATAAAATCGAAATCCGATCTGCAGACTCGCAAAACAAACCGCGCACTTTTACGACGATATTATATAATAGCCGCGCACGAGCACAGTCATCGCGACGTGAAAAGAGTTGGAGCATTATGATGCTCGACGCGCATCAAATCGGAATGAACGGGAAATTAAAGAACGATGATTTAACGAATAATGAATCGCAAACAATGCCGCATATCGATGCGCGCCGCGCTCTCGTATCAAAACGCGAAGCCGCGAGTTATATATTGAAAGGAACGATAGAGTCGACGCTTTGAAAATCACTGATTTGCGCTAATGAAAGTCGATATTATACCTGCATCAGGCGGGAAAGTGAAAAAAACATCAAGCGAGCCGGAACAATGTGTGTGTGTGTGTACGTAGACAGGACGAAATTGACGTTTGCGCGCGCGCAGAGAGGGTAGTTGAAAACAATGGGGGCGGAAATCGCTACGCGAAAAAGGCCGAGAGCGATCGGAGCTTGAAAAGTGGGATTGATCTATTGTGAGAGAGAAAGAGGTACATCGCGTATGGCACACAATGATTGGAACGAGCCGCCAGCAGGTTTTAAATGATTCGCATCAATTTTTTTTCCTCTGATGGTTGGTGTTTTTTTTTTGTGTGTGACTATGTTATATTTGATCTCTCTATAGATGTGAGCATTCGGAATAAAAATATATGAAACACGTGCATTTTATACTTAGAAAAGCTTTACATAACGACGCATGCGAGTTTATGATCAGCTTGTATAAGTTGCCTTATTCGCGGTATATGGAATATACCTTTCGTTTCAGTTAGACAATAACTTATAAGGTATTATACGTAACGCTACTGTTAATCACCATAAATTCAGAATTTCCCATTTTGTAGCATTTTTCCGGTACACATTTTTTCGTTCTGTACCTCATTTCGATCTTTATATAAATAACAGAGTATAAAACATATATTTAACTATTCTGTCATGCCGATAACTTTTATAAACATAAATAATAACACGCGATATCGCAAGGCATTTTAATTCAACTACAAAGCAAATTTTACGTACACTCAATTACAGCACGGCTCAAAATGGAAAAAAAATTGTAAAAAGACTACCATAAAACAAACTAAACGCAGCATATCGCTCGCTGCATTTCCATTACACATCGTTGCGCGCCCCAAGCATAGGCATTAATTACAGCGATTCTAGCGAGAAAAAAAAAGTCCGAACCATCCCGTATAAACAAACAAACCCAGGAACACCGCTGATTTTTCCGAATCCAGCCGTCCGAAAAAAAAGCCAACACAAAACGCGAGCGCCGCGATGTCGATGTATAGTGGAGAGAAAAAAGCGACGCGAAAAAGAGCGGGGCGTTAAATGCAAACGCGAATGTTTGCGAAATAGACGAGAAGAGAGAGAGAGAGAGAAAATCGAAATGCCTTTGTCGAAGGGAATACATATATCGAGGCGAAAACGGCTGCAGCGATTGATGGCCTCTGCCACTTGACAAGATTAATGCAATTAACCAATAAACACGTTTTCCGAGCGAGTGCAGTGTGTGACGGTGTATTTTCGGACGATCGTCATCAAGGTCATTCCCTTTCATTCACGTTGATACGTACAAAGGCTCTCGACCCGTGCACATATACGTATTGATGGCTGTGAATTTCGGGCTTTTTTCGCAGCTCCTATATATTATATATACACGTGTGTTTCTCTATTCTGCGTCATCGCGTGTTCTTTTGATTGATTGATAAATTGGAGCGATATTTTTGCCTGGCTTGTATACTTCGATTAGAGTTTTATATGCGGTTATATTTGTTATTGAAAAATAACGATATGTTGCGTCAGACTAATAGCCGCTTGTAAAAAATGGTGATAGCTTCGTTCTATATATACCATACAGACGACAAAAAATAAGTTTCGATCAGATGCAGAGAGAGAGAGAGACAGCTTTCGCAACGCCTTATACTTACATCGGTTTATCGCAATCAGCAGCCGACGTTAAAGACGCAAGAAAAAAAAACGTCGGGTATATATACACGAAAACCAAAGCGACCGTCGAATCGACAGACCGATAAGCCCATTAACGCGCTCTAAAATAATCCGTTGCTCCCTATCAGCCGACCGCGGATCAGCAACAACACTCTCGCGGCATGTCTCTCTGTCCGCGCCGAAAATTTATGCGAGCAGTAGAAATTTTGCAATTACACAACCCGTCGGCGTATCGTAAGTTAATTATCGCCGATAAAAAGCACTTCAAATCTATAGCGGTATTATACGGCCGTCTGTATTATATATAGCTATACCGATTCTGTGCTATACAGACCAAATTGATTACATTATAAATCACAAGTGGCGAGAAATCGCGCGCAAGCACATATCACACACGCGCGCGCGTGCAGGTATAAAATCGCTCTCAATTGCCGACAAATCGCCCAACTTGGTCAAATTGGATATTATACTATTATTGGGGTGATCATCGGAAGGTTTCGATCGTATAACTGTGAAATTTTCTCTAATCGAAAATTTCGAGATTGTGTCGAGAAGTATATATTATTTAAGACACATATACGAAACTGTATACGTATATAGTAGGCAGTCGAGTGGCCCAAGCAGTAGGTCCAGCAAATCGCAGTTTTGGATTAAAAGTGGATCCACCTTTATAAATATTATATACATTTTGCTATGTTAGAGACTATTATAGAGTCGGAAAGTTCAATTAGTGGTGGAAAGACCAGTCCAAAACTACGTTTTTGTTTTTTACAAGCGCGAGGAAAAAAAGGTGCGGATGAATCGATTCTTTCGCTGAGTTTCTGTACAAAAATCGATGTTTATGTATAATGCGTGCTGTTTATCAACTAATAGTAAGTTCGTGGTCTCTGGGGAGCTATTTTTCTTTGGTAAATGCACTGGCTGCTTGTTTGTTGTCTGGATGAAATATTTAGAAAGGTGTGTAGAGACAATTTTCTTGTGTTCCATTTTCTCCCCCCGACGTTTGTAAAAAGAGAAACGTTTGAAAGTTTGATGAAGATATAGCTCTCGTAGTAGAATGGGATATTGTGTACGTTATTAAGTAATTTTCTAAATATACTATAACGCTTTGGAAATGTTTTAAATAACAGCTAAGTTTCCAATATTTGCAAATGCGCAAATAACTCGGACGAAAACATTCGTTTAACAGATCTACGTCATAGTAGCATAAAAAACATTCCAATATACGTGACACGAATGATTTTTACAGCACATTTTCCTCGTATATCGGAGAACACGCGTTCACATAATACTTTGCTCGCACGACACACTGCTGCGCATTTATAAATGTGGAATATAGGTACCGCTTATATATATATATGTATGTGTATCAGTTCGGCAAGGAAATCGCATAAATCGAGTATGAGTCTTTCGCCGTCTGCAAAAGGGTGCGCGCGCAAAAGGCACGGCTTAGAAATATATATCTATCTACTATCTCGTCGTTCATCTGGTGTATAATA
This sequence comes from Cecidostiba fungosa, assembly GCA_900474305.1. Lineage (NCBI taxonomy): Eukaryota > Metazoa > Arthropoda > Insecta > Hymenoptera > Pteromalidae > Cecidostiba > Cecidostiba fungosa. Next base: position 101,047 of record UCOJ01000206.1, on the reverse strand, counting down.
CAATGGTTTTATAATGCTCCCTGTAAGTTTCAGCCCGCACGAACGTATTGAGACCTGAATATATTTCATGCACTATCGAGCATCTCTCTCGGCGAAATGCATTATACATATTTTCAAACTTTATCTCTTCTCTCTTTTCCCGTTGAGCTTCTTTTTATCTATATATATATATGTGTATGTATATATACCTTCGTTTCTCGCTCAAAAGATATACGCTATAGTTATTCGCATATCGCTCTCTGGAATCTAGATATTGCTGGAATTAAATTTCGCATCTTATAGAGCCGTTTCGATTCCGAGAAGTTTCTTTTGTGCTGTGAAAATTGTTTTCTATTGAGCGCGACTTGCGGTTAATAAGCTATTTTTAAAACGCAAATAAGCTAAAAGTTTTTAATATACAAGAATATTATATACGTTTGGTTCCATATATTGATTTCACTATACGCGAATGAATATTTCAATGGGCAATTAATATAATTGTAGCGCGTAATTTGTTTTACCTAGTTAATTAATTTATACGCGGCTCATAAAAGAAACATAAACTTTCAACGGGAAAAATATGTATACAAAACTCAACTATAATATAATCATGAATTTCTACTGCGTTATGCGGTATATTCATGGAAACAATGCGGGCAGCTCATCTCTCTCTATATATATGTATGGATTATTGATTAAATTTGTTCCGCTGCAGTATATCTTAATACAAGTATATTGATTTTAAATGTGACAGTAGGGGCTTCTTCGCTCGCCTGAACAACAAGTATTAAGTGGGTCAATATAAAGCAACTCGTTCAATGCTCGTCGTCAGATATTGAGGTTTATAAAAGCTTGCGAATCCTGCATTGAAAACAAAACCATTAGCGTGTTTTCTTCGAGCTCCTCGCGGGGCGTTTCCTTTTCACATATTACTTGTCATTAAAGTCCTGGCACTTTACCGCGCTAATTACCGCATTAATTATTAATAACTGCTTGCATATATAATAGGTGTGTGTGAAAAGAAATTGGCTCTACAATCGTTGAACAGACGCGTAAACTGCAGCCTCTCAAAAATCGTAATTAGCGCAAACAAGTCTTGACACGATTTCTCGAGCGGTACACACGTTATATTAAAAAAAAACGACCTTTTTCAAATTCAGTTTCCGCGTATAAATAATAACACGGATAGAGCAATCGCGCTCACGCACATGCAATATTCCCGACGTATATAAGTCTGCTCGTATATACACACATGCGTGTGTGATGTAAGTAATATAACGGTGTGTACATCGTATCATATACTGATATAGCTCGTATTCTGCAATCCGTGTGTGTATCTTGTAGAGAATTTAATCAGGGCGAGATTTGAACAAGCTGTGCGTGCGTGATGCAAAGTGCAAGAAGGGATATTCATGTATAATAATTTATTCGGATGTTCCGTGAAGTTTACGGTGAGATAAGAATTCGATGCTTGTTGCAATTCTTTTATACAATCATTATAGGATAGTCTCGTACATCCTCTCTCTATATACTTTTCCTAAAACTCGCTCGAATTCTCAACGACGAAAAAAAAAACACATAGTAGTATTACTCGAGATAAAGCTCGCAGGCGATTCTCACGCACAATAATAAGAGCAAACTATAATAAACGGGGACATAATAAACGAATAAACATAAAAGCCGCGCACGAGATATATTGTACATAGAAGTATAACGGAGGGCAAAAGCGAGTGTATCGGTTGGTCCGATCTCGCGTTCGTAAAGTCCATTATTTCATCGCGAGTTTTTCACGGCCGATTCTCTTATGTCTCTTTCTTTCCGCCTCTCGTGTGCATGCTCTCTATCCGCTTCGTGGCCGCGTCTTCATCGAACGATGCTTATACGCGATCGATCGGAGTGTCGTGCTGCAGAATTAAACCCGACTTTATATAGATAAGAGAATGTTTTGTAAGATGAGAGAGTCATTCAAAATTTAGTGTTTAACGAAAAGTTTTGTTTCGTGAAAAATTGTCAGAAAGAAAGTAAGTAATATACACACACCCAAAAAGAACCACAAGTATACTGCAGGCTGCATCGAAGGAAAAGTATATATATATAAAGCCGAGCGAGCAAGAGAGCAAACGGCTCGGTACGATATGACACACAGGCAGATCGTCCGCCGCGATAAGTCATATACACTGTATACGCGGGCGTCCTCTTGGAGCATAACCCAACCCCCGAGGGAGACGGCACAAACTTACACAGCTGGCGCATCAGTGTCACACTTTCTCTCCCCAACACACGCGCGCACACACGCACACATACGTCGAAAGCCAAGTCTTTACAAATATCCGCTGATCGATGCGCGATAAGTCGAGATATCACCCCGAGCGCCAAAGCCTCCCCCGGTTTCACACACGTATAGATACATATACATGCACAAGCGAAGCTCTCTCTCTATATATAGTGGAGGGAGATAGGTCGTCCTGAAAGTGTACGAGCGAGAGGCACGAAGCGTTATATCGAGCGTTCCACTTCGGTGCCACTTAAAGCGCTATAAAGGCCGAGTGGGAGAGAGAGAGAGAGAGAGCGTGTACATGACTTGCCGACGGAAGCTCATCCTCTCCGACGCCGTCAGGCTGCAGCCACTAGAGCGTCTTACTTTCCGCCTACCCCCTCTCGCTTTTATATGACACTCTCGAGTCAACCCCTGCTGCCGTCGCGCCGCTATACCTCTCTATATCTATGTACTTCGTGTACATATATATATGTGGGCACGTACATATAGACACTCGGAGACGAGGGAGAGCTGTACTCGAGCCGTGAATTTTCGCGGCCGGCTTATATACTATAGACTCATCGAGCTTTGCGGTGCTATAGTACTGGTGGCGCAGTATGTATACTGTATAGTGCATAGGGTAGACGCGATGCACTGGTGCGTTATTCGAGTCGTTAACGATTGCGGATTGGATTTTAGGGGGATTTGTTTTTTATTCTGAGAAATTTTGTTTTCCAAGACGCTTTTTTTCTTTCACAGCAATTTCCAACTCCGCGCAATTATTCGAAACATCTCGCTTTGTTCGGCTTTGCATATAAATACGAATACCAAATCAAATGCACATTCCAGACGTGGCTTGCACCTCAAATTTTACACACAAGGGCCTTATACGTATATAATAAACCAGCAAATTCCCAGCGTCGTCAAACAAACGGCGCGACACACAGCGCAGTAGCAGCAGAAAGGTCACTATACTCGCGCACATCAGTATAGCGCTACTGCGCAGAGGGGTAATACGAGTAGCAGTAGTAGTAGTAGTAGTAGTCGTAGTAGTACGGTGGCGGGAATATCTCTCTCATCTCTCGGGCTTTTCGTTTTCAAGCGGCTTTCCGGCCGCTGCACCCCAAGCGGTTATTATCACTTTGCCCTTTCCTGCACTCGCCTACTACTACTACTACTACTACTACTCTCTCTTCTGCTTTATACAGCCGCTTGTATATATCTATACTGCGCATATATAGCAAGCTCGGGTGTACTCGGTGACACTTAATCTCGACTCGTTCTCTCGCGCGTGCGATGCGCACACGCGAGGGGTCGAACGAACTTGTGTATGTTATATATGTATGTGTATATGACGTGGGGGGAGAGTATAGTGTATAGAGGCAAAAACGAGAGAGCCGCCCTATACGACGAGAGGGTGGAAAGTGCCTCGCAACGCTCCTGAGAGATGGATAATGAGAGATAGAGTGGCTGGGAGGAAGTGAGAGAAGATTGGAAAGTCACGAGGGGAGACACGCTGTATATACTGCTGCCTACTTCCTCGTGGCTGGTCTATGTGATGTATACAGTAGACACAAGTTTGTTGCGCGGAGATTTTAAGTTCGCGAACGGGAGTATTAATATATTCGGATATCGGATGTATTAATATACCTTCTTCATCGAATGCTCAAAATCAGATATATCGTTATCGATAAAGTATGCGAGAAAGTACACGTCTTGGATTCCGATAATCGGAACGAATGTGCACTGCTCTACTTCTGAACACACTGCGGTGCTATTAATAATGCATACATACCGCATGATTACCCGAAATCTTACCGATCGATATCGCGTATGTGTAATATATATATATTTTCTTCTCTCATCGACGATCTTATCGGCGCTTGTATAGGTGTATATATACACATCAAATTCTTTTTACATTACTATTATATACGCCGGTTTATCCAACGCGATCTGATTCGAATTAGCCGATGAATACAGCCCGATAACGTGCTATTGTCGAGTCACACAAAAAAGCAGGAATTTATGTCGCGCCGCGGCAGTGGAGAACGAAGGGGTCATTATCAATCGATAAAGAAATTCAATGCTGGTTCAAATCTTTATTACACCGCACGCGCGGCCCCTTATATACGTGACTTTTTTCCTCTATAAGCGAAAACAAAAACAAATATGGAAGAAACTTTCTCTCTTTCTCTAATTTATTATTTACAATATGTGTATATACATATACGCAGTTGCGCACATCATCCTCGATAAAGGACTAAAAGAACCAGAGAAGGCGATTACGTCCTCCTCATCCCATCGCGCAAGAGTCCCCTTTAATTTTCGCCCGCGCGCGCGTACACACATACACAGACACCAGAGAGCGCAAAAAAGAAGTTGCAAAAAAAAAATCCCGAGAATATAAAGAGAGAAGAGCCAGGGTGCGCGCATTATACTTGATAACGCGCGCACGAGAGCTGCCGGGAGGCAGTACGCACGAGAGGCTCTATATGCTGTATAGAAAAAAAAGGATGAAGAGAGAGAGAGTGTGTGTGTATATATACACGTTGAGAGTAATGGAGGCGCGCGAAAGACGTCTGCTTCCCCTCGGCTGAAGGACGTAAATTCGTAAGTACGTGAGCGCGAGCGATAGTATATACATATACATATACGAGGGGGCGGAGTGAAAAGAGACGAGATAAGCGGGAGGAAGAGACTACTGCGGCTGATGCACCCGCGAAGAAGACTCTCTCGTCGTTGAGCGGAATGAAAGGGAATCGGCGCGCGGTTAAAGTGGCGCCTGATGCTATTCTCGTTTCGCGAAATATCATTACGTTCCGCCCCTACTACTCTGCTTCTATATAGAAATAAAAGAGGACCGATTATTTGCCGAAATGGTTTATTGCGAGCCTGAGATTTCGAAGCTATTAACGGGATGAGAAGTGTAATTTTGCGGAGTGGGCGCTTCTTTTTATTATTTTTTTGATAATGATCGATACGATGTACCTATGTATAAGAAAGTTTTTGAATTCCAGTGATCAGACGCGTGAAACGAACAAACACAAGTGTTACTCTTTCTTTATTTATCCAAGGCTGCCTAATACACAGTGTATTTCTCTCCTAGAGAAAAATGATCCCATTTTCTCCAACGAGTCCACTTATACCGCCGAGAAAATAACAATTTGAACGGATCAAGCAGACAAAGGGCACATATATAGTGTATAGCGGCGCACAAAAATAACCGCCAAGAAAAATGGAGAAAAACACCGCAGCGAACAAAAGAAAAAATATGAACTTTGAGAAGAGAAGAGGTCTGCAGAGATAACGCAGTAGCAGCAGTTTGTCGACAGGAGTTACTTCGCATGTATAGGTATATATATATAGCACATGCCGGTTCGTATTATATAAGTGAAAAAAACGTCCTCTTCGTCGGTGAGATACGGGCCGGAGACGCGAAAAAAATGAGTCTGCCCTTGTAGCTCGGGGCGAAGTTAGCGCCGCGTCGAGTGAAGATGAGAAGACGAATGAATGCGGAGGACTACTGCGGTGCACGGTCGTGTCGAGAGGTAATATAGAAATGGAAAGCTCAGATTGGCTTCTTGATGGTTTACAAGCTACTTAAAAGATTTCGAAAGCTCGTTCTTGTGTGGTAGTTTTTGGCTGTACTATACTAATGACATAAGTTCTGTAATGTTAACTTTTATTTTTCTGTAAAGTTATTTTTCACCTCTGATGTCAAAGACTGCACCTACTTTCAGTTCATCAAACATCATAAAATCTTCTGCTATTTATCAACACTAAAAATCCGGCTACAGAAAATCCTCACAACACGTAGATTCCAACCACACACGAAAAAAAAAGAACTTCCCGACTCGACTCGCGGTAAACACATCGCTGTGGCAGGCAAGTGATAAATGAAAAGGAACGACGCGTCTCTTTTCTTCCTATCTCGCAGTGCGTATACAGAACAAAAACTATATAATACATACACGCGACGAGAAGAGTATAGTGAAAGCAGCAACGCCGGCTGGCTCGAGATAAAAATTAAAAGCTGCGCCGCCGTCAGAGAAGACCTTTAATTTTCTGAAGGGAGCTTCCGGACACGTCCGAGTCTCATAATACGCGCGCGTAACAATGCCGCTAGGGGAAAAAGCTCGAAAGGGAGTATGAAGAAAAAGCTGCATGCAGCGCGGCGGTATTTAAATAATTCCGAGAGAGAGAGAGCCGCTTTGTCTAGAAACAAAGTCGTTTGCATGAATAATCGCGTGGACGTGCGGCTATACACACATACTATATCTCTGATGATGATGGTCGAGTGTGTGAAATCTGTTGGAGCGAGCTCGTTTTATTTTGCGCGGGTCAATTTGCTTATGCAAATCGGAAGCATATCCCCGTAATTAAATTTTGAAGTTTATCAAAATTTCAGGGCGCGCGGCTGGACGATTATACATGCGCGCGATGCTGAAATGTTGTGAAAGCTTGATTGGACAGAGGTCTGCAGGGTTGTTGTGCAACGGAACTCATGTGATATCTCATTTTTTTTTTTATTAATTGTGGAAAAATTGATGACTACGCTTTGATGGACTTTTATTGCAATAATTGTTGATCTTCATCGACCACAATAGTATTGTAACATTGTGCAACGAGTGCGGTAAGTTGGACGGGTTACACACACACACACATTTTCTAAAAACAAGTAATTCGAACTCCAGACACCTTCAATCTTATTTCCGCAAAGTTTTAAAGAAACTGAAAATTGTATTATTACAAAGCTTCCTCTAAGAGGAAGCAAAATTGGCAAAACTCAGTTTCCCCACGTGTAAAACAGGTATCAAAGAATAAATTAAACAGTTAACTTTGTGAAATAAAAGGTGAAATTTCAATTAAATTTTGTCAAGCCAATTCTTACGACTAGTGGTCATTTTAGTAACTACTGTATTACGTTGTTTGACAAAATGCATCTTTATTACTTAATTCTAATTGGTGAAAATTGTTTATAAGTATTCTTTAATACTTACTACACATGGGAAAAGTTGATTTAAGGAGTTGACGCAAGAAAATTGATGCACCATGAAAAATAACCTTTATAATGATTAAGATCGCTAATTATAATTACAATAAACAAAAAAACGTTTTCTGAGGTAGGTGGCGGGTCGATCGCGGTGTGAAGCACTCAGCGTTAAGCGCTATGAAGTACTCGCCGTGTTGTAAATGACTGCTCATGCCACTTGTATAGTAATGTAACTATTTCTTGTTCACGTTTTATAAAAGAAAGCATGAAAATAGAAAGTTACGTTCGTGGATACCTAATAACTTCAAAATTATACTTATGTAAAAAACGAAGTTTAAGTTTTTAGATAAACAAATTGCATTTGCAACAGATCTTAAAGAATATCCGACTTGAAAATAGCGAGAACAATAAAGTTCCGAAAAGTCAAGAATATAATACGAAATTCCTAGCAACGTCAAAGCTCCCCAATCTCGACGACGAAAATAACCTTCTCCTTAAAAGCAGCAGCCACTTATCCGCAGGTGCACAAGCACATCGTACAATATCCACGTAGCGTCTCTCTCGCGCTCTTTCTCTTACATAGCAGAGACCACGTGGTTACCCCCACCTCTGGATGAGTGTCTGAGCAGTTCAGTCGGATGGAGGGGGCTAGGGTTAGTCAGAGGCAACAGCAGCAGCAGCAATAGCAGACTGAGAGCTGCTGCCGCCACGCCGCGTCGTATAGAGAAGAGGGGGGAGAGAGCGGCAAGAGCGGAGCCAGCGCACGACCGCGCGTCGGACGCAGTGCTGATTAGTTGACATCCGATCGTCGAGGAGTTCGCTACGTTGCGCAGTGCTCTTTCGTGTATTTATTATTCTCGAGAGCCAGTGCTGTGAACACGAGTCTACAGTGCAAAGTGTGTTGTTCTTGTTGTTGTTGTTGTTGTTGTTGTTCTGTGGTGCAAGTGTGATTTTCTAATATTAAGTTGTGCTACGCAGTGTGAAGTTCTTTTTTCTCGTGACTACGAAAAGAGAGAGAGAGAGAGAAATATGGTACGAGACATGTGCGCGATGTTGGGCGAGTAGCTCGAGCGCGCGTTTCGGGGGCCGACGCCGCCGCAAGACTAAAAAAAAGAGAGTCCGAAGTATACACGAGTCCTTTGCTGCAGGGAATTGCTGCGCAAAAGCGACAACCAGCTGTATAACTCCGAGTGCAGTGCGCAGAAAGGCGCAAATATTCCGGGGGTAACGAGGAGGGAGCGCGAGGAGCCAGGAGGAGGAGGAGGCTCCGCAGCATCATCGTCGTCGTCGTCGTCGTCGGCTTCGCCGTCGCCCCACAGCCTCGTCGACCTCAGCAACGGCAAGAGGATGTATCCCAGCGGCGGCATCAACGCGGCAGCTGTGGCCGCCGCAGCTGCCGCCCGGCATCCGGTAAGCGTCTATACCTATATACCTACTACACAGTCACAACAGACGCACACAAGCATTTTTGCCGGACTAAGTCTAGCCCCTTCCTCTTATTTTACTGTTTTTTTTCGTTCGTCGTGTCTTCCTTCTTTCTTTCTTTCTTTTTTTCATGCTCCTCTTTCTGGCCCGCGTTGGCTACTGTGACTCGTGACTTTTTTTCGGAGGGGCGGAAACCGCACGCGATCGGACGGTCTTTTTTTTCTTCTTTCTCGTGAAATACTTTTTCGAAGATTCTCTTGGAATTGATTTCGGCGAGATAGGTTGCGCGCACGTGGCGCATTTCGAAGCAACTCAACCGTCGGATTACTGTGTGTTGTAGGGAGTATACATATAGGGAGAAGTGTTGGAGTTTTTACGGCTTTTTGGAAAAGAAAAGTCCGATCGATGTGTCAGGATTAATGGAAGGGATCCGAGAGATCTCTCTGTGTGTGTATTTGAGGGGGACTCTTGAGTCCCTGCTGGAGTCACGAATATGGGGGCTTGACAGCATACAAGAATAAATAGAGGCGGGATTTGAGCTGTTGATTTGTGTGTGGAATTTTTTTTCTCCTATATCGTTTATTTACTTCCTTTGCTTTTGAATTTAATCGACGTTCAGACGAGACGCATCGTAAAACTGTAACTACCAGAGGACCGTTTTCTTTAATTCGTATAATATCGTCAATTAATACTATATTATGGGCGGCGGGGGTTGTCATAAATCCCAGGTACAAATTATTGACGAATTCCAGCAGATTTCCTCGTAATCGATATCTACAACGAGGTACACAACACCGTTAATTAGAATGATTGACTCACTCCATTATCGAATCAGATTGACGACGCTCACTCAAGTGGATGGAAAAAACAAGCTATCGCAATGTCAATTATCGTGTGAATCATTTACGACACACCAGTCGTCTCGGCAGAATCGACGACGACGAAACAATTACATCCTTTTATATAGTCTCTCCCCCAATATTTAACCAGCACACACGAAGTCGATTTTCGAAATATTCTCTTTCACAAAAGAAACAAAGTTGAATTAGCTGCACACGCCGTAAACGTCGCGGCCAACACACAACTCGGATGTATAGGGAGAGAAAGCCGCAAAAACACGTGGAGGAACAACACACGGAGCCGCGCGCGATGCGACGACGGACTAAAGAAACCGTTGAATATTTCGCTCACGTTTTCCTCGCTGCTGCTGCCGGTATTATAGCAGTAGTAGTAGTAGTAGTAGTCGGAAACGATTTCGCGACGACGACGTCGCCGCTGCACAAGAACACTTCAACTTTTTACCCGCAAGCTTATATGTGCAGTGGCGGCGGTGCATTTGCATATACACCGAGTGTATACTTCTCATGTAACACACACGGACTCTATAATTTTTACCTCGTATATACATATACATACACCTATAATACTCGGACTTTTTCGCGTGCCTCGCGCGCATCGAGAGAAAAATATACCGCGGCGGCTGTGCCGCTATTTGCACAGCGGGATCGCTCGATACTGCTCGCAAAAAAGGATGAGAGAGAGAGAGCCTTGGCTATATACTGCTATACATCCTTTTTGCCACGTCGATAATTACGCGGCGATCGATCAGCGCTCTTTCAGCGAGAGCGAAAAAAGGCGCAGGTTATTTACACGAAATCCAAGCCGAGAAGAAAAATACCGCACTCCCTCTCTCTCTCTCCTTCGGGTTTCGGTTCGTTAGTCACGCTCCTGAAAATTCAGCCCTCGCTTCTTCCCACCGCGCGTAAAAACGATCTCCGACTATACCGGGGGGTCTATATACCACTCCGTCGGATTATGCACGGGTTGATTTAATTTTTTTTTTTTTTTTTTTTTTCGTATACGCTCCCCCTCGAACTATGCTCGAGCAGGGGTGAGTACAAGTTATATATAGCTTAGGGTGGGATTTTTCAGGAGTAGAAAAAAAAAATACACGAGTGCGTATCGTATTAATTTCCAGTGCGATCGACGCCGGTGTATTTCAATTCGAACGACGCGCCGAGTGTTTTTCTTTTTTTTTTTGTTCGTTCGCCGCTATAACACAGCGCTCGTTTTATAACTGCCGGCCTGCGCGGTTCGGCGAGCAGAGAGTTGCGTGACTGAACGGTCGGAGGAGCGTTTAAATTACGGCTTTTTATAGTCTTTTATCTTCATCGCTCGCGGCATGCTGAAGTGTTGTTTTTATCTAACCTCAAGAGAGAGATAGGATATTTCGTGTGTTACTCGGACGGAAAACTGTGTTATATGTATATAAATTATACATTGTCACCGACGTATAGTATTGTATTACGAAGTAGCTGGAGAGCGCAAATAATATATTTGATTATGAAATAATGGGATTAGCAGTGTGAGACGGAACGTTTAATCCGTTAATGCTGGGGTGACCTAAAATCGATTTTTTCGCTCTATGCACACGCGCGCGCGCTTCATCATTGTGTGTGTTTACGTTTTCGTGTTGGAATAATAGAGACGAGAGAGGGGGTATTTTCATTGGAATTCGTTGTCGGAATTAACTGCGGTGGAACTCGCTTTTCCTATTTTTCGTATTTACACGAAAAGCTTCGGTGCAATTAATTCCAACGCAGTAGTAGAGCGTCCCGGTAATGCAATATTTTACCAGCATTGGTACAATTACTTTTTCGTCGTGTGCTTTTACACACAGGATATACCTATACTATATTATAATGCAACTGTTGACGCTGTAAACGAAAAAGCCGTGCGTGTGTGTGTATTTGCAAGATTTTAATTCTGCTTTTGGAACAAACCGCTTTGTATATAGCGGCGCGAATATGCAGATATTCAGATGCATATTATTCGCATTCGAATAAATCGCGATGTAAAATATTTTCCGCGAAAATTAAAACACGCGCTTATACTGATATAATTTCAGCGGTGACCGTGTGGAAATCTGCATTACACGGCAAAACAAATTGTTGCTTTTTAAAAATTTACATCGCATACCGCGCACACACTGGCGAAGACTTAAAACGAAATATCATGCCAACTCGAATACGAACTTTTCGTATTAAATATACGCGCACAATATTGAAATTTGTATTACATTATTCAACGACTCGCTCGTCCGCGTATTTCCTCTTTTATATATACGATATTAAAATTAATGCATCGCGTGCATGTTTGTAAACCAACAAATACTAATTTTGTTTTTCACGCGAAAAGAACGTAAAAGTTTTGCGTTTCCGCTCGAATTGTATTAAACGAACATATAAATATCGCATTTATCACAGAACGTCATATATGTATATACAATCGCTCCGTCATGCCGCTAACTCAATTCACCGCGACAGCTCGTACGAAATTACACACGCTGCTGTAAAACACAAAAAGAGAGCAAATTCCCAAACTCATGCAGCGCTATATAACTATCCCAAAGAAGGCGTGTCCCGCCTTCGTTTCAATAAGCGCGCTCACACATATACGTATAAAGAGTGCTCGACCGGATGCACGTCGCGATAAATCTCGGAGCGTTACATCCAGGAACGAGCGAAAGCAAAAAGCGCGAAAAGAATTCGCCGCCGTGCGATTATAACATCGTCGTCGAGTATACACACACACACACACATGTACGTTGTTGCGTAACGTTTTGCGGTGTGTATAATTGCGGGGACTCGATAATATACCTACACTGCAGACTAATGATCCGAGCTTTCGAAACGGATGCGCGGTTATGAATGAACGGACATATAGCTCGTGATGTGTATAGGTATAGTTTACAAAAGGAGAAAGCGGTGTCTTTGCGTTTGCAGTGCTGCCGTTAGATATATTGCTACACAAGCAGAGGAATTTATTCCTGCACTTATATTCATCTAATATAATATGCGACAAACAAAATTCCACTTGTATACATGTATAAGTCATTAACGCGATCATTTCAAGTTTATACTGTATAGTCAGCGAAAAAATTCAATCTCGTGTGCAAAGAGAAAATATAATATAATAAAACAACCGACCACGGCTCTCCGCCGCCGCCACCGCGCACGCACCATAAAATAAGTGTCGTTACGCGAGCGCGCATGCAGCAGCGCGATAAAGCGCGCAAAGAGGCCGTGTACTCTCCTCGTGTACATACATACATACATACATATACACATGGCAGAGGCAAGAGCGGTGGCAGTAATAAGCCCCGGCGACACGCGCTCGCGTTTTGCAACTAGGTCTTTTTGCCTTTATTATTGCGGCCGCGCTATACTCTGCTTACGTGCTTGTATCGAATTAATGCTGAAATTGACGAGTGATTTATAATCCCGGCGGCGCTGCTGAATATACATATATACACGAGAGTATATTGTTATCGTTTGTTTGCAGTGTATAAGCTGGCGCGCGGTTTTGGTATGTGCAGACCGCGCGCAGAATTGATTATAGTTTTCGAGGCGATGTGAATTGTGCTTGTTGTTGATTGTTTTTCTTTTTCAGAGCGTCCGACGCGTATAAATATAATACACATAATGTTATAATATATATATACTTCGCGACGACTGAAAAAATCTGCAATGATAAAAAATACGCTCTCTGGGGATATGGAACCAAGGGAGTATAAAGAAGAAGAGAAAAAAAGAGAGAGAGAGAAGAAATCTCGCAAAAGTGCAATCTGCATGAAATCGTTTCCCTCGGCGCGCAGAGAGCGGCAACAATCGCTCGCGCTTTTACAGCTCCGACGTCGCAAGCTGCACACCGGGCTCGTTTTCATTCGCTGCGCTGCAATCTCATCTCCGTGAGTGCGCCCTTGCCAACTTGAACGAGTGTATATATCTATATAGCGGAGAGCGGAAGCGCGAGTAAAGTTTTTGCATTGTAAAACGGAGGAGAGAGACGCCTTCTGAGCACGCGCGCGAAAAGTTATCGGGGATTTTATCGGTCGAATAAAGTATATGCTATACCTTTTCCCTTTACTCCGCTGTCGCGAAGGAAAGTATATTATATAGATACTATGCGAAAAAAAAGGTATAGGAATATCGCATGGAATGAAGCGTGCGGTCAGCTGCTTTTTTTCGATAAATTATGCATGTATAAGCGCGTATCGGCAGGTGCGTAAATATTCGTCGGGGTTCTCTCTCTCTCTCTCTCTCTCTCTCTCTCTCGGATTATATTTTTCAGTGGCGCGTCGGATGATATAATTTCGCGGGTAAAATTCAACGGAATCGAACGAGTGCGTGGGCGCATTCATTCGTGAATCATTGATACATACACGCGAGTGTGCGGGACAAAAAAAATTTATTGATAATACATAATTCGCCGGATTAATGACGCTGCGTGGAAAAATTGATGCAGAGATGAGCGATTTTAATTTTGGATACAATATAGCGACGCTCATATACATACATATTCATGATATAACAATGTTTCGAGAGCAAACCGAGCTTTAGATAAAAAGCAGCGAATCAAACAAAGAGCTGGATATATTCGAGTGTGACACGTGATTTTAATAAATAAATCAAACGAGATAAGAGCTATACGACGTTCGAAGGAGAAGAAATGCACACAGTAGGCGAATTTCGAAAAAGAAAACAAACAGAAATCACGTTTTTTTCACACTCCCGACACACATCGTGTACTGTTTGTTTTCGCAGTCGAATCACGTATGCGACCGCGCGATCACGTGAACAGCTCGCAACACACGTGCGCGCCGCCGAGTGAAAACCGCCGAATGGAAAAAAAAGAGAGGAACGTCGCGCGTAATTTTTCAGGCGTATATATACAGGCGCATATAACGCGGGACACGGAAACGGGAAAATAAAAAAAATAGAGGAAGAAGCTGTGGAACGAAAAATATTTGTTCGGCAGGTGCATTTTCGGATAGGAGTGCGAGTGTATATGATTGCGGCAGCTCGGAAACTCTCTCTCTCTCTACAAAAATAAATAAATGTGTACGCAGTTGCGGGCTCGTGGAATATGTAGTTTGAAATTACACCGATGTTCTGGTCAAACACCTGACCAGATGTTATTTCGAGTGCTCTCTCGAACAGCGTTTATTCAAATTTATTTTTTCAAATACATCGACTTGCGCAAATACGATCGCAATCGAACGAATATTTTACTCGTCCCATAAATATATACTGTGCGATAAATAAAAAATCATCTCGCCGTTCACCTTTGACGTAATATCGAAAAAAAAGCATCAGCATCCGATCGACCGTCCCTTCTCCGATTTCGCCTAATATTTGGTAAACAAGTCGGCGCGACATGATCGAGTTTCTCGAATGGCTCGTTCGAAATTTCGACGGTTGGGATTCGACAGAAACATAAAGCCGCAGCTCGGATTTAGTAGACCAAAACCGAGATTACGTCATTCGACGGCGCGCGCGCGCGCTTTATTGAGCCTGAACCCGCTTCCGTTATATTGTAGCTATATACAGTTTGCAAACTCGAGAATTGTACAAAAAAAAAGGAATTCCTCTCGAGACTTGCCGACTTTAAATTTACAACGAGTAAATATATAAATAAATTTTAGCCTATACCGTCGATCTATACCACTATAATATGTATACCTGCCAAGCAAAGCTGTTTTGAGCCATCGTCCGTCTCGTTTCCTTTTTTTTTTCTCTCTCCCCAAGTCCATTATATCCTCGTGCCGTATACCTGGGGTACCCTGGAGGTAAAAGGCCGATCGCATATGTCGGCCGTGTAGATATATAAACGACGGCGGCGACCTTAACTTTTCACGGTCTAATCTGCTAATCCTATTAGCGCCCTGGGGCCCATAAAATTTCGAAACCTATACAAGTTTTCCCTCCCTCTGTCTGGCCCGTCTATCTATAGGTATATGCTGGTATATTCCTATATTGTATACATCAGAGAGGTATACCATAGGAGGCGTCGTCCCGTAGGGGGAGAGAGAGCCGAAGGACGGCCAAGTGCAACGAGTGTAAACACAGGTGCTGGAGGTGGAGCAGCAGCAGCAGCCGAAAAGCAAAGTATGCCAGGAGGAATTTCTTGTGAGTCTGTGTTCGTCTGTGTGTGTGTGTGTGGTATATACGAGCCAGTTCTCGGAGGAATTAGTAACTGGTTTCCTCGAGAGCAGGCTGCTGCTGCAGGATGAGTTTGTTTGGGCTGATTGTGCTTTTGGTTGGTTGGATCGCTGTTTGAGAGAACAGCCGGCCTTTTCAGGCGTTAAACGCTCGAGTATTTGAGTACTGGATTAACCGCCGCCGTCGCTTTCGTGTATTTCTCTCATGATATTTCGATGCTTCTAAAATAAACGTGTAACATTATCAACATTTTCTCGAGCAACATTTTTGTGTACGAATATTATGTTTGAAAAAAAAACTATGAGAGTATACCTAGAGAAGAGGCCAGGAAACTTTCTCCATTCTGTATTATTCCCACTGATCATCTGTTCTCCCTCCCCCCTTTATTTCCACGCTCCAGCGTCTCGCTTTATTTTCACAGCTCCAGAAATCGTCTTATTCACTGCAGCAGTTTCCTCAGCGGTATTGTCCGCAAGTATGTCTATTTTGAGTTTCGATTTCTCTCGGTAAATCTTTATTTTTCCGAGCTTCCCTCAATAAAAGTGGCTTTATTTGTATGCCGATTTTACGGCCGTGAAAAAAAATTTATTTTTTTCTCCAACTTCTTCGCTCGAAGTGCCGGCAATAACGATTTATTGTTATCGCCGGGCTCCATCGATATTAATAAAACAAGTTCGCAGAAAGAGAGAGAGAGGGGGAGAGAGACAGTCGTAAAAAGCTTACACCCCGCATAAAACCCCAGCAGCCGCCGCTCAGCAATCCGACCGATTTCTCAACACACTCCGGCGGTCGCGGAACCCGAGCTCTATATACCTATAAACCGATCCCTCTCTCTCTCTAACCCCGCGTTAAACCGAGAGAGTCCGAAACTCGTTAATAACTCGACTCTGCTGCACAGCTCCCTTCGAGTTAAACGACGACGACGTTAAACTCCCGCTCGAGTGTATGTGTGTGTGTACAGTACACATATATATAGTGTACACGTATATATATATATACCTATGCTAGTCGGAATCGCAAAGGAAGTGGGTTAGACGTTTGATGCGCCGCGCACATGCTGCAGCTTTGATTGCGTCGTTCGCACGGAAATATCGCGAGGCGTAAAGATCAGGCGCAGGCGTATAGTTCTGTTATTATAGTTGCGATACGACGACGCAGCCGTAGTGCTTATATGTGTGGCTGTGTGTGTGTATTATAGGATATACGGAGTCGAAGGCAGCGTAATATAAAGTCGGGGATGACGTGTTGCTCGCGTAATTTGCTTTTGACGATGAATGAAATTTCATCGGAGCTTTTGGGGTCTCCCAAAAGCTGTTTGTTTAGTCGCCGCGTAAATTGTTAAGTATAACTCTATAATCCTCGGGCGCATAAGCTATTTTACGAATATAAGGCATACTTTACTGGCTATTAGAAAGAGAGAGTATAATAATTATCGAGAGATCGTATTATTATGGTTTATGCTCGCTAACACGTTTATAGTAAAACGAGACGATAATAATGATAACATTTGTCTGGAATAATAAACGCTCGGTATAAAGTTAATATTAAATGAATATGTAACACTCGGAGCGACGGCCACTTCGATTTTCCACGAATTAATGAACGGCAGCGATGCAATAATTAATTACAGCGCGCGCCCGCCCCTCTCACGAAGAATATTCAATTTCCAAATGATCCCGCGCTCGCTTTTATACATGCGCTCGCACATATAGCGAAAAAGAAACAAGCAAATAATAATAACGACGCTTCGAGAGCCGCATAAAAAAGAGAGAGAGAGCAGCAGCAGCGACGTATAATCATCGATAATGAAGATTACAATTTATTCGGTCCGATAAAATCCGAGCGTGGAAACGAACGATTGTTCGTCCGAACGAGTGGATCGCCATTATCGCAGCATTTCAGGCGCACTCGGTTTGCTTTTCTTCCTCTGTTGTGTCGAAAATTTCGCGCTTCTAACTATATACATACATTTGTGCATCGCGTGAAGCTCTATATTGTATATCGAGGGAAAAATTATCGGGCTAACCGAGTGGAAATCATTATCGAGTATTATTAAACGCGATCGCATTTTTCGCGCGTTAAAATAATATACGGAAAAAGTTTTCGTGCCACTGGATTTTCGCGTGCGCTTGAATTATTCAACGATCCTCCCGCGCTTGTTATAAAATTGTGAAACAAAAAAATCATAACGGTCTTTCAGGCATACGGATAAAAAAAATTCATCGCGGATGCGGTAAAACAAAGCGGTCGATCGAAAAAAAAATATGTCGATCGGTGCGGTTATTATACTTGTGTATACGCAAAAGCATGCAAATTTCTCTGTCTGCTATCAGAGTTGCGCTAAACTAGCGGTGGCTGATGATGCTACTTCGTTTATATATACATATATATTTGCACAATGGGAAGTTTATAATACCGGCTCGCGCCAATTACACGTAACGCTGGCTCGTTCATTCCGCCGCGTAATTACCAATGCATATCGCCGGGCGGCGCTTACCATCGTGGAAAATTGTATATGGAAGTGGTCGCAGCGCAGTGGCGTTATTTAACCCGATATTCGCGGTAATGCATTTTGGGTAAATGTTTTGTCCTTCTGATATCGAATAGAAAACGGTTTTTAAGAGTTTTAAAAAGGCTACTGCAGAAGTTGTTGACTTGCGATTTATTTTTTCGCGAGATTAATAGGCGAAACACATCTACTCACTCAAAGGCTTTTTTCTTGACTATTCGTCAAATTGTTCTCAGTCTAATAGTTAGTACTAAGATTTAAAAAAAAAGTTGATTTTGTAATGACACCAGTGCACGCGTTCAGTTCAAAATTTCATCAGTCCAATAAGCCCACAGTGAAAACGACTAAATTCCGAAAGCTCACCACAATCAAACCGCCGCTAAGGTAATAATCACTCGGCAATCGAAATACACTCCACGCAACTATACACCCGGTCGGTCGTCGATATTATCAATTCGACTATCTCCCTCTCTCTCTCTCTCTCTCTCTCTCTTCCGTCGAAATTACACGCGCAGTGTAGTCCCACCACTAAAATCCTGCGCTGCAGCCACGAAATATTAGTCAATAAATTAATCGAACGCTTTCTCTCTCGCATTCGGTGCTTGCACAAATAATACAGTGCACTGGACTGCTCGTTGTCGTTACATATACAAACAATAATAACGTATGCTATTTTTTCCCTCCCCGCATATCAAATCCCAATAAATCGAGACGGGACTATATACGCCATGTAACTTTACGATCGCGCGTGGATTATATATATATTTTACAACTATATATATGTATACATCACACACGCGGGTCCCTCTCTCTTACTCTCCGCATTATTTCCCCGTCAGCCGGCAATGCACACACATGCCGCGGTCGAGGTTGACACAGTAGGTCCGAGCTTTGTATTTTGGCGTGTGCTCGCGCGCGCAAATATTATTCCTGTCGCGCGAATAAATAGCTTATTGATCATTACGAAATTGCAGCGGCGGCGGCGACTCTGCTTATGTATATGTTCTCCCTCTGAAAATTTTCCATGCCGTGTGTGGTATGTGCACTATTGTAGTTCTGTGAATTGGCTATGGAGAGAGAAAAAGATTGCATTGTGTGTAATTATGTGATTGTACGAGGACAAGGGGGGTGTATATGCAAGGCTATAGTCGTTATTATGTATATGCGATGTATTTATTGGATAATGACCGAGTACGAGGTTGGTTGTCTTTTTAACGGGGTATTAAGGTCTTTCTTCTTTTCATATTTAAAAATCATCAGTTCGCGTCGTTAAGTTGTACAAGTTATGGCTCTTTCTATGTACGACTCAAATCGCACTCGTTTAATTCCAAGAGTCTTATATTGATAACATGAAAAGCGAGCTCTGTCTGTCTAAAAAATTTCCTATATAATAAAATGACAGATGCCTCGCACATTTGTCTCAAGATACACGGGCGTAAGCGGAAGAGCGCAAGCAAGAAGAAAAGCGTAAAAGAGGGAGAGTTCGAAGGGGCAAACAACCGAGCTGTTATTGATCGATTCGCGGCAACGTATACCGCCTCGACGTATACACATCGACTTCGACAAACGGTGAATCACAGCTGCGTATCGTCTCCTTTCTCTCCTGCTCCACAATTGAGTCAGATATTACTGCAGCTATAATATACGTCGCGAAGAAAATCGTGATTTGTATTACGATTTATTTGTTGCGGTTTTTTTCTACTACTCGTTCTTCATTTGATGTTATCGTTAAATCGAGATATTTTTCGCTATTATCGTATATACGACACAGTACGCTTAATCGCGAATGAACGATATCAAATTTTACATCGATGAATACGGAAGCCCCAGTTTCCTGGAAAAATAAAATCAAATTGAAACGAGAGCTCCACTGAAAAGCCACGCACGTAATCGAATAATGTTGATCATTCGAGTTTGCGCGATAAAAGAACAGCAACAACAAAAGTCTATCTGTTTTTTTTATCGACAAAAGAGTATTCGGTAACGATGGGAAGAGCAGCGAACAGTCTCTATGTACTCTATCGCCAAAGCTCGAATGTATAAGCTGCCGCAAAATACGCGAATTGCGATATTTGCCGCGCGTGTGTCATGCGATATGCAAAAGTTTCTGCATGTGGAAAATATCAAACTACGCACTGCACCAGCGTATTTATTCGAAAATTCGTCCGCGCGACACTGCGTGGTGAAATATTTCAAGTTTTATTTGATGGACTGTAAAATATGGGTTAGATATTTTATGGCTGTACGAATCAAACGAAAAAATGCCTATCGGCTCGTGTTTCGAATACCTTTCAATATTCCCTCAACACACTATATACGAATTATTGCGTTATCCTGTAAAAATCTGTTTGAATATTTAAAAAAAAACACACCGAACCATTGACCTCACACACGAAAAAATCACCAGCCCCTCGGTTAATTCTCTCCAAACGTCGCGCGCCACATTGTTCACTGTATACCTATATACATAATACACATACAGCCTCAACTTGTTTGCTCGACTTGTCCCTTTCACCCTTCGCAGCACGCGCGTTCCAACCCCCCTAAAACGTTCGAGAGCCAATATATAGGTGTACTCGCATTCGGTTCATGTCCAACGATCTTCCTCTTATTCTCTTGGCGAGGTCGGAACAATAAAGGGGGGGCCATTGTGCGGTGCTCCTTCAGGGGGTTGCACCAAACCTGTGCGTGCGTGCGTGTCAGTGAGTGCTCCGGTTCTTCCTTTTTCTCTTTTTTTTTTTCATTCCTCTAGTCGGTGATTCCATTGTGCGGCCTTTTGTGGAGACGCTTGCGCTCAATGAGACTTGAAAAGTGCAAAATTAAGGCGCTGTCAGGACGGATTTCAGATTCAATGCTCGTTCGAGAGGGGTTGAATGCTCTATTCTCGTCCGTTCTCTTCTTCTTTTTTTTGTGAGTAAGTGGTCTAGATTAATGGCTCGCGTACGATATGCGTTTGGAGGATCGTCTTTATTATATACACACTGCTGATGAGGGTAAATTTCTTACAATTCAATGCTAATGATAAAAGCTCAAGGAAAACAACGCCATTAAGATAAACTGCGAATTGCGACTCGTCGAGAGACACAATGGAAAAACTCATTGCGCACGCCGCGCTGTTGATAAATAATAATCTCGCGATTGATTTACCGCCGCAAAAGCGGTAACCCTCTCTGTCCTTCGTCTACTCAGTGCATATGCTTATAGAGTAGGCGTTATATATACACACGGTCATAATATCGATCAGCCGGGGAATAGCCGAAGGAAAAAAGAGCAGATAATATAGCTACAAACAAAGAAAAGAGCTTTAAATATTTACGCGAGCGTACGTGATGCTAGCTTATT
Organism: Cecidostiba fungosa; assembly: GCA_900474305.1. Taxonomy (NCBI): domain Eukaryota; kingdom Metazoa; phylum Arthropoda; class Insecta; order Hymenoptera; family Pteromalidae; genus Cecidostiba; species Cecidostiba fungosa. The sequence continues at coordinate 79,535 of UCOJ01000206.1, read as the reverse complement.
TATATATACCGCGCGGAAAGGCAGAGATGTACAAAGCGGCGAGTAATGAATGCACAGAGTGAAGCCTGTAATAGCAGTATATAGTCTAGGTCTCCGACCACTTTGTGTAAGGGGGGGGGTACTCTTTCTTTCTTTCGAAGCTCGCGGGAATAATAGTAGCCACTTTAGCATTTTTTTTTTCATATTTAATTTTCTTTTTTCGTCTCGTACGATCAATCCGGCGCCGGTGTATCGACGTATGGATTTGGCAGTTATATTTATATTAAATGGTCTCTCTCGTACAGCTTTTTTTGCGCCGCTTCGGGATTGTTTTTTTTTTGCGTCGATTTTTTTCTGCCTGCGAGTGAACAATCGAGCTTTTGCGTCTATAGAATAGATAATGATGTTGGCTGTGTGTAGTTCAGTTGTTGAAAGGAGTCCGAGTGAAATTCCGATAACACATGATTACGTTAATTGCCATAATACACGAAACTCCTCTCGAGTGTGTCATCATCATTTTTTAAGTTGTTGCACACGCGCTGCAGACACTTAAAATATCCCAAATATAAATACACACGCACATAATATAACGAAGTTTCCAATCTCCTTATAATTCACGTAATCACCAGCGCGAGAACGGCCGCGAAAAACATAACACGCCGAGCAAAAACCGTCCGTCACACTTTATACCAAACAGCTCCTTTCAATTATCATCTTCCAATTACCTCTCTCTTTCTCGAGCTCGTCTCCCTCCATTAATCACCGCAATTAAGTCATAATCAAACGAATCCGCCGGAGGCTCAACTTGAAATTACTTCCTCGAACATAATTTCTTTCTCCCCGGCGGCTTGCGATCCTCTCTCGAAAACATCGTTTAATACCCCCGCAGCGAAAGCGATAACTGCTATATATACAGGAACTCTAATAACGACGACGGAAGACCGCCGCCGCCACTTCACCCCCCGGAAACTTGTTTGCGCAAGAAATATATTTCGCGAAGAAGAGCCGAGAGAACGACGGACGGCAGCAGCTGTTGCACTGGTGAAACCCAAGAGAGCAGGAGAGTTTCGACGTGCAGAGTGCGGTGGCGCAGCGCAAACTCGTGCGAAACCTACTTCGCGCAAGAGCCACCGCTCGTATTACTTTGGACAAGTCCGTTCCCGTCTGTGTCTTTTATTTTTATTTTTTTTGTTGTTTACGAGAGACACTACTTTTTGTATTTTTCCGCGAGAAGAGTAGAGATAAGGCGATATAAAACGGGTAATTTAAGACGTCGAAGCTCGAGCGCGCGCGCGGCTGCAATTAGCGCCGGGGGAAAACGAGCAATGAGTCTACTCTCCCTCGTCTACAACGTATATATGTATATAAAGGGGGAGAGAAATCCGGCCGATTGGGGATCGTAGTCGAAAGCCGTAATTGTATTATACGAGCCCAGCTCTCCTCTATCTCTCTCTCTCTCTTTCGCGTGAATTATCGCCAAGGGTAGAACGCAGAGAGCCCGACGACGACGAATTAATCCCGAAATCGAAGGGCTTCGAACTATTTAGAGGCGCGCTCACGAGCCATGTGTGCGACGACGAGAGACTCTCTTCATTTCCTGCTGCCGCATCGTTTGGCCGCCGACGTCGTCGATGCTGCCTGCGGCCAATAACGCATCCGGGATTCTGACGTTCACGGCATACAGGACGTGAGCTTCTGTCATGTGCTCCGTGTACATTATATTATAGAAGCCTTCGAATTTCACGAAGGAACCGGGGGAACGTCATCTTTTAAGGCTTGTTTTGTCGGGTAATTTTGTTTTCAAAAGAGAGCGTCATTTTCAGAAACGAAATTCCTATAGCCACACGCGTCAGCTCTTCAATAGAGCCGCCGATGCAAATGAGGCATCAAAAGGAAGCGAAGCCGTCATTCGCACCTATCACGCAACGCATGGGAATTAAAAGCCGCGTATAGACTACTACGACGGCAATCAATTTCCAGACGGCGGGTTATTTTTGCACGCACACGTGGCTGATGTGCTGTGCTGCTATATAATACATACACACACACATACGGCGCATAGTTTCAATATTGACGTTCGTCCGTGCGCTTTCCAACAGATGCGCGCGATATCGACGACGACCAAACAAAGGCGCGAAAAGCTCCAGCCAGCTCTGAGCTCTTTATCGGCTCGAGCATATATGTTCTGTTACTTTGGATATATCTAATCATTGAACAAGCAGTCGAGCTGCTCGCTCTGAGCTTCTATACTGCCGGTGAGCTCCTCGAATCTTATGTTCGTTATACGTCTCTTCCTCGGACTGACAGCTGCGTAATCTCTCGATGATATAGAATAAAAAATTCTACTACTATGGAGTAATTATTTCAGTTGTATATATTATAGTACAAACGTGAAACGAAGAGCGACGACGAGTTTGAAATTACAAATATTTTGTCACGCAGCATGAGATATAACGCGCTGAAAAATAAACAGGTAAATAATGCTCGACAGAAAAAAAAACAAACCGAAGCGATCGCGAAAACTCGCCGAGCGCGGCCCACTTTTTTAATGTGCACATTTCGCGGACGCGGCGCTAATGAAACGTACACACACACATACGTAGAGACATACAGATAAAGCATTACATTCGGCGTGTTTGCTTTGTCAGTTGTTTGCTCGTGATTTTATCAAGGAAATTTCTCTTGAAATTACACTTTTCAACTCGCACCTCTCCTCTCTCATGTATATACCTATATAACATATATAGTGTTTGTAAAGCCGCGTATTATTCATCGCGAATGGTACGACTTTCAAATATACTCGCCGCCGCTTCTGCGATAGCACTGATCATATACGCCGACTATATATGAATAAACATTGGCTTTCGCTGTCTTGCCATACTCCTCGCGCACGCATTAGAAATTCAAATACACCCGCGCGCATTGTAAATTACAAACGCGCTCTTTATCGGTGCGTCATTCAAAATTAAATCCAATGATCTTTTTTGGAGCTTCGATTCGCGATGTAAATATGACAGATTGGCATACTTGTATGTATAATATAATCACTCGAACGAAACCTTTCGAAATTTTACAACAAGTTCACCGCAGTTTCAAAAAGAAAACTCGCTGTGCGTACCTATATATACAAGAGAGACAATCATGGAGAAACCGCAAAAGCCAATTGGCATAATAACCGCAGCATCAGTCGCGCGCGAAAGTGACCTTCTCCTCGATCGAGCACCTCTCGAAGAAAAGATAGAGACTGCTGCTCTCCTCGCAATAATGACGAGCTTTCTTCAACGAACAAACACTGCTCCATACACGTCGTTAAATAAGTTCACCAAGGCGCAATAAAATAATACGCCAAACACCTGATGATGTTCGGAATAACCCGAAAACTGCCACTTCTTATAACACAGTCTGCATATCGCAGCCTTCAGTCTGCCGGAAATATTAAAAGCGTCTGTATATTTTTCGATTCCCCTTCGCGGCTGTATTACTTTCCGCCTCCTACGCACACATAAGCCGTCGAGCAGCGAGATAAACACACACACACACGTGTGCAGCGGGGTCGTCGTTCCTATATAGGCTGCGTTCTCCCGCCGACAGAACGAACAAGCACACCATAAGCGATATGGTATAGCTAATATTTGCTGGGCTAAGCACACAAATACAATGCAGTATATATACGTCTTGTTTGCTCGAAGGTCAGTGGCGCTCATCGCTTATTTTCTCGTTCTATAACCTATGCTGGAAACGAAAAATCTTGGTTGATGCGTGAGTAGTCTCGCATAGAGATATTATTGAACTGTCGGACGATTTGTTAACGTTAATATACGAGCTCGATTTGACGCGGACACATATTTGGATGATTCGATATGTGGATCTAGCGAATTGAAATATTTGAACAGACCCTGATGCGTAGAGATGTAAAACGCGAATCGATGATGCTATGATGTTTGAGGACGCGCTTTTGGTGTGTATAAGCGCTGGATGATAATTTACACTCGACTATATTACTTTGGAAAATTAAAATTCACTCGAGAAACACACTTCCCACTATCTCTATAGATATGTATAATATACTGCCTGAGTCAACATCGATTCCCTGCTTTGGAAGTTATACTACCGTCGATCCACAGTACTGAAGTTGCTTCTCAAATATTTTCAACGAGAGTATACGTAGTTTCCAATCAGAAAATGTAGAAAACCCGATAGATCCTCCATCGTCGCTTCTATAGCACACAAGTGTGTCTTTCTATTTTAATTCCGATTTCCGTGACCTGCAGCGTTGCCTCCGATATTCCGTTTTTCTCTCTCTTTCTCCAGTTATATACATCGCTATACGGTAGACAAATAACTCCCACGAGAATTTTCGAGCTGCCGATGCATTTTTCGATTTCCTCTGCGGGTATAGACTTTCCCAGCGATGCGCTGCCTTGCTATTCTTTTTTCTTCTCTCCTTCTCTCGACTGCAACGTTTTCGTTCAGTTTTTTCCCAACGGTATAATATACACTACAGAGTATTTTGCGGTTCTTCGTTGGCAGTTTCAATGTGTTTAAAGTCCCTCCACGTGTGCTGCCGTTATTATCGAACCGCCGAGACGAGTTTGCGCTTTCGAGTTATAGTTTAATAAATTAAACGTCTGCATCGAAAAAACTTTTCCCCGCGTTATTTCATTGCGGTTGATATATTTGTATTTTTTCGCGGAAATTTAATTACTCCTATATGCGTACGCGTAATTGCTCACGTGAATAACTTGCTCCCTTTTTTTACATCAACAAAACTCGATCGAGTGTACATAAAAAAAAGTTGAGATCGAGAAACGTTGCGAGTGAAGTACAGAGAGAGAGAGAGAGAGAGAGTCCGTCGGAGCAGGCCGGCGGCGGTGGCGTTAGGTCAGCGGCGGGTCGGTGGTTTGCGAACTATCTCAATTTGCCTAAGCCGCAACCGCATCGACCGCGAAACCACGACTTCCCTCATCCGTGGCCTCGCCGCACCTCTATACCTACTTCGAACTCTCCCTTTCCGTTACACCCGCTGCTATGTTATACAGTCTCGGGAAATTTAACGTGAGAGAGAGAGAGAGAGCGCTGACTTCGTACTATACTCTTGTTGCTTATACTGGTCCGAGCTACGGAAATTCGCCGTGATGCTGCTATATTATATAGTCGTTTGAGCGATTTCAGCATCAAGAGAAGACGATTATTCGCGCTAATTAATTTCGCGGTACGTCGAGATGGGGTCGGACACGCAAATTCCGATAGTTAACTGTATAATCGTTGCGCTGCTGTAATTCGTCTGGAGTAAAATGAATAATCCAATAACATTTTTCCTCGCCTGATTTATCGATGTTTCTGTACATACTCGGCCTGCATATATGTACCTAATGTAGGAGCTTTGAAAAAGGATCCCCGATCGAAGATTGAGACGACTCCTCTCGGCTCTGTCAGTAACATAATAAACGACGTATCAAACTGACAATAAACCGGGCCAGGCTGTAGCGTCCTATACACCTCCTCCTCTCGAGGAAACGTATAATAGACTTTACTGCTGCAGTGCCGCTAAATTCAACGACTCGCAATATAATGACACGAGTCTCTCTGTCGGTCTCTCTCGGTACATAAAAGGAGCCGAATTGAAAAGCGAGTTTATAGTATAGCTTCTGCCGCGCTGCTGCTGTGACCGTTTATACAGACCTGCAGCCAGTCCCCAACTGCGCACAGCTGTAGCTCACGAGCTCATAGTTTCGGTTGTAGCGTGTAATCCTCGCGGACACCGCAAACATGTAATTAACACTTGCTCTCTCTCTCTCTCTCTCTCCCGTTCTCTCTCGCTCTCCACCCACCTACACGCTCGCCCTCTGTACATATACACGTATCCGAGGGATCTCTCCTCCCCCTCCCCCTTTTCCGTACGACTGCGTGGGCGGATTGAATCGGGAGAGTATACGCGCACGCGTGTGTCTGTAAACCCTTAGATGTCGCAAAGCCCTTGTGTGCACGTGTGTACACAGGCGGCCACTAGTGGGAATCTCTATACACGCCTAATCGTCCGGCTGTGCTCGAGTCCACCACTACTACTACTACTACTACTACTGTTCGTGTATATAGGAGCTATAGATAACTGATCTGCCCTGCCTCTCTCTCTCTCTGTACCTTGGGCGCGATGTCACTGCTGCTGACCCTTCACCTAACTGCCTTCGGCGCTCTCGACAACAGCAGCAGCAGTAGCATCGCTTTGTCCGAAGCACACGACACGATGCTACTGCCACTGTGATGCTGCTATACCAATGCTACTATATAGTGCTGCTTTATTTAGATGTATGGATTTGCAGCCGATCTCGTCTATGTCGGGCCTCTAATTGAATCATTCATTTTATATCGCGGCTTTTGACTTCTGATGCATATAATTGTATATACCTATAATACATCGCGCTGAAAAGTTCTATAATTATAACGAGACGAATCCATTATACAGAGTAGTTTTTTTCCTGACGGAGCAAAAGCTGCAAATCTGTCAACTCGAAAAAATTACCATATATATACGCAGCAGCAAAACAGAGATAAAGATCCATCTCGTCACTCGGTGCTGGCGACGCGCAAACGAGATCACAAGCCGACTCTCTGATGCGCCGAAGAAAAAGTGGGTCTGCGCGCAGCGGCGGCGGCGAACAGCTGTACGGAATTAATTTAATCCGATATGCAGGCTTGTAGTATACGCCGCGTAAGAGAGAGAGAGAGAGAGAGTAGCCTCGATAAATCGTCGTAGTCGGAGCCAGCGGCTATCGCCGGGGAAGAATCGCGCGCACGCGTTCCGCACAAGCCACGATTATGTCGGCTCTTGCTTCTTCCCTTTTTTTTCTCTCTCTCGACGGGTTTCTTTGCTTTCTTCTTGTCTTCTTCCTGCTCCTCCTCCTCTTCCTCCTCCTCTTCGTTGTGGCTTCTTCTCTTTTTGCACACGTTATTTAGTACTGGATTTCAGCCTACCTTTTTTTTCGTGTTTGCGATCCTTTTTTTTCTTGACTGGATGTTATACTCGACTGGCAAAAACGAAAGTGTATAAGGATGCGTCCCGACTGTTTTTGCATCGACGGGATCTACCTTTATTTTTCTTCTATTAATTGTGATGACGCTTCGGATGGCGATTGCTTTGTTGATCGGTCGAGAGCAGCTCGAGGTTACTTATCGTAAATATTGCACTTGACGGCTATAAGTAATCTCTATTCGTTCCTAGAAAAAAATCAATCTTTAAAAAAAAAAAAAGAAACTAAACACTACTCGTAATAATGATTCATGAGCAATGCTGTCGAGCTTCTTATCGCCGCTAATGATAATAATAATTTTTCTGTGCCACTAAACATTCCGCGCATCGTAAATCGCAATTCAGATATAATAAAGCAATAAAAAAAAGCTATAATATAAAAAAAAATCAGTCATTATAAAAGTAATAATTCTCCGATGCCTCGAATCTATATATCTATATGATCCATCGATTATTTCTCATCCGCGAGCGATCGGCGCGCAGCACGATTCGATTTAATTGGTGCGCAGCTATATACACGCGTTCGCCATCAGCATCGTATTATACATATATCCATATAATAGCCGCGGGAAAATTCCCGCTCGCGTGAAGATTTCTAATTATCGAAATTAGACGTTAATAAAATACAAGCCGCGCGGTTATTTATCACGATAAGTGGCCTATAGCTATATTTATATCTGCATACAACACTGCCTCGTCTTTTTTTCACTCTTTCCTCTATACCTGCAATTAGACGCGGCGGTATTTCTCTATCTGGCATCTCTCTGCGACGGCGATGTGTGTGTGTTTAATGCGCGCTGTGATATAATTGCGTTTTTCGAAGTAATGGCGCGCTCGCTAATGGCGTTATTGAAATGACGAATCGCACGTCGAGTGATACTCGTTCGCTCTTATATTTCGAATGCAAATCTAGTATAAGCGTAATCTCTCGTTGGGTGTAATGCATCTTATAAGCGAGATAGATTGTTACTGAGTCTACTATTTTTTTTTTTTTTTTTGCACTTTCGTCATTTGCTCAACAAAGTAATAAATTTCGATGCATTTTTTTCAGTGTTGTATGTGTTTGTTTACGTTTCTGCACACCTTATCTCGAAACGCACGTAATTCATATATAGTTGAAAAACCGGTGATCCAAAACACTTGAGCCAACAGGCTTTTATACGGTGAAATATACGCAATTTAATCGCTTCATTCATATAATACGGAGTATAATACACTTGGCTCTAATCGAGCGTAAAGTTTTCCTCAATAATTTTTCGTCACACCGTTTTCTAATCTCGGTAGCAGCGTTGACGTAACCAATATACACTCGCGTTCAGCGGAATTTCCTCATTCCTCGGATAGTTCTCTCTCCCTCTCGGATCAGCCTAGCCGCAACGATACAGCCGACATAATAATAAACATATCATTATAAGAGTCTAATCGGTCCCTATAAGAGATACGCCAAGCCAACCGCTGGGTAATTAAAACTTTGACTTTTCTAATTACCTCACTACGTATGTATAGATACGGCTGGAAATTATCATTTCGCAATCGTCGTCGGCAAGTACGTCGAACTCGAGTGCAATCAGCTCACCGCATAAATTTCCAGGTCGACTCGGCGACGATCGAACCGGTATGCGCGAAACCGCTTTTTTCGCACTTTAACCGGCCGAAGCCGAGAGAGAGAGAGAGGGAGAAGAGACGAAAAAGAAAAAGAACAAGTGGAGCGAGAGGAAATCCGGCGCGTGCATTCTCCTCGGCTTTGTAATTAAATTTTATTTACGAGCGAGGGCCGTTTAGGGGAGGGAAGCAAGAAAATTATGTTTCGCCCACACCGAGGATGTTTAACGTAATAATAGATACATACACGAGCGCAAAAAGGAATCGCTGCCGGGAGGCAGAGGAGAAAAAAAAACGAAGAAAGGAAAAGAAACACGGAGAATGTTTTATCGCTCTTCGGAGGCGTTGCGAGCGCCGCTGTTTTTCACTTTGCACCCGCCGGCCATTTGCATACGAATGGCCTGAGCTATTCTATGTTACCCCCGCGCGTTTTTGTTTTTTTTTTTTACTTTTCGGATTTCTCCGCTTGTTTCCTTTTCTTTTTAACGCCCATGTCAAGCTCCATTTGTTTCTCCTTTTGTATAATGTGTATGCATATATAGTGAGTTGTTTGCGCGCGAAATTTCTTGAAATTAGTCGGTTCTTTCACGACTCGCCGGGATTATTTATCGATATAGCCGGGAGATTAGGAGTGTTTTCGATCGGAGTATACCGGTTATCGGACGATGTGTATAATACTCCGGCTGTGTATATATATATATATATTATATATTAGAAATATAGATACGAGCGAGTGATTCCAAAGCTTAGCCGTATATGTTGCGGAATCTCGCGATGAATGTGTGTGTGTGTGTGTGTGAGTAAGCCTATTTTCGTGCGAGAATTTTTATTTTTATTAACGGGATATACTTTCTATTTTTCAGGTGCCGCCACAGTCCAGTCAGCCGTTCAAATTCACGGTGACCGAGTCCTGCGATAGGATCAAGGAGGAATTCAATTTTTTACAAGCCCAGTATCACAAGTGAGTCAGCTGTTTTATTGTCATAATTACACGGCCGTTTATTATCGTTTGCCGCGTCATAGAAATATTTTATTACGTTAATAGCCTGTCGTAAAAAAACTACACGTTCTTCTTGAAAAAAAAAAAAATTGGCGGTATTGTAAAAACTAACTGTGATATGATTATTCGTTCGCGAAACACGTTTCAATCACCCACGTGTGTGTGTATTATAAAGAATAGTTTGATTTCTTAAGTTTTTTCTCAGTCTCGCGCCTATATATACCAATCACACGCACAATTCGCTAAATGATTTATTAACTTTGACCCCTATCGAGAGATAAAATACCTCCCACACAGTCTCAGGCTTCTTAAGAAACTCGTATACTTATCTGTTCTCCCCGCGCGTGACACCACTGCAGAAAAAAAAAGTTGCGGCGTAGGACACAAATAATAAAAGTCCCTCTCCCGCTCAAAGATAAGCGTGTAATTGCATGTATGTAATACGCGCCTTGGAGAAATACACTTTACATAAGTGTTTCTCTCGAATTTTTTTTCCCGCGCTCGTTCGAAAATTCAGCGAAATAACCCGTTTGATACTCGCGGTTCTTAATCTCGGCGTAACTCGCCGCGAAAATTGCAGAGTATAGCCCGGCTCGCAGAGAGAAAGAGCCTCGTTAATGCGAGACTCGTAAACGTTACTTTTACAACCGCAGCAGCAGTTCTTGCAAGCTTCCGCGGATTTCTCAGTCTTGTAGGTATATACATCTGAAATGAGAGGTTTTTGAGGAAAAAATATATACGTACTTGTGGAATTTTTTAATATCGCTATTACTTAATCGGCAACGAGTATGTAGATTCAATTTTTTTTACATCGATTCGCAACCTACATAATATCAAACCTTAACAACAACGAAAAAGATGAAAACGATTCGGCGGCCGTATTAGCTAGAGAGAGAGAGTACGAGATCTAATTATCGCAGCCGCGCGCGCTCATTATAAGCCCTGCGCAAAAGCTGCGCTCGCTCGTGGCTTTATAACTCGACGACTACAGTAGCAGTGGCAGTCTAGCAGCGAGGGAATGGCAATTTCGCGGCCGTAATAGCCGGCACTTTGGGAAATCTGTAATAGTCACGCGCGCGCGAATATACCGCAGCGTCTTTTACGGTCTCTCGCTTGCGTGCGGTATATACAGCGGCTATATAACGAAGTAGGCGAACCGCAAGTTCGCGGCTTCGTGCACCGCGCGATTTTGCCGCTCGTGTATATATGTGTGTGTGTGTGTGTGTGTGCGAGCGAGGGTATATCTGCGCGAATCACCGCGGCCTTCCGGCTTTTATATTCGCTCCTTTGCACAGCTGTGTCTGCGCGCTCGTGCCCGTGGGAGAGCTCGTGAAAACCGAGGACTTTTATCGCTTCTTTCGAGCGCGAAAGAGAGATTGAGAGGCTGCGGGAATCAATTCGCTCTCCTGTGCGGTTCGATGAAAATTCGAAACGGCTTTTCGATTATGAACGCCGCGTTATTTGTTCTATTGTTGATTCAAAAATTCAACTGCGTTTATTATTCACGGAAGTAAATTCAGAAAGCCGATTTTTCATAGCAAAAAAAAAGTGAAGTCGAACTCGGAGTTAGGGTATGTAAAGAAATCCCACTCCTCGCGATGAAAAGCACCAACAAGAAGACAAAACATTCCCTCTTATAACTCTGCGCGCACGCACTACGGCGCTCTCATTGAAACATCACTCGGTCTATACCTCCAATTAAAACTTGTATACAGCTTCGCGTGCACTATACACACCGAGAGAGAGAGAGAGAGCTGCATAGGTAAAAAGCGCTATAAATAAAGCGCCAACAGTTGTCAGCCGTATAACGTAGTGGTCGGCCGCAGTAAATAATAAATATATATACACGGCGTCGCGGCGCGGCAGCTATAATATAACTGAAAGAGCGAATCGAACAAAGGCGAGAGAGAGAGGGAGAGACGAGAGCAAGAAAAGGAGAGGAGCTGCAGTCGTGCGAGTGATTTACAAAAGAGGAGCGTCTCTCAGAGAAGAAAAAGACGTATTATATCGTTGCAAAGAGAATAAAAATGATGCAAGTCCGGTCGTCCCGGTGAGCAGGAAAAAAAAGAGAGTTTCCCGCGATGTCTCTTCTCTTCCGCGTGCATGATGCAGTATAGATTGAGGGCAATTTATCGACGATTCATAATATGCTGCTGGCGTCGTCGGCTGATTGTCTGTGATCGGTGCGGATATATAAAGACTTTTCTATACAAGCATATACAACGAGTCTACTGTACATCTGCGAGCTATTATCTATTATCCGAGGAAAGTTTGATTTGCATTTTTAACGAGATCGTTCGGTTATTTCTATATTCACGTGGTAATCGATGAGATATATATCTTTCAAGCTACAAGTCTCAGCTATATGCAGACGGATTGTTATTTATCAAAGTATATAAAGCTGAGAGCTGAATTAATCGATCGATTAATCAGGCGATACGAGAATTGCATTCATTATTTTATCAGCCGCGTTTTTCAAAGCTGCTGTTTGCGAATCGCGTATCGGCATTACGAAATAACGATTCATATTTATATTTAGTCCGTCGAATATTATTGTTTTGTGCTCAAAGTTAAATAAGTCCCGCGTGATTGTTTTTAAAATAAATGCCGCTCATCTCAACACCGTTATTCCGTTATATATACGATGCTGTCGACAAATTGCTCGCAAAACATTTTCTCTCTCTCAAAACAATAGCATCAGAATTTGCTTATTTTCCCTCGCAACCTTTTGTGCGGCGGCGCGCCATAATAATCCAGGAAGCCAATCTTCGGCCTAACTATAATATAGAGAGAGAAGAAGCGCTCAACCGCAGCCACTCAGTGCCACTCCTAATCAACCTTTCAGAATAAGCGTCGCTCGAAAATCCGACTGTAAGCTATATACACACCGCATTTATCGCTTGAAAACTTTGTCAGCTCCCAGAAATAATGCGCGCCCGGGCTTCTTTGGATGTCTGCCAAGTGTGCTGTCTCTCTCTCTCTCTCTTGGGTGCGGATTTCGTGTAGACACACATATACATACAACACTGACTAACCGTCTTCTCCTTTCTTCTTCTGTTTCAGCATGAAACTCGAGTGCGAGAAATTGGCGGCAGAGAGGATCGAGACCCACAGGCATTACGTTATGGTGAGTAGTATACTATATTTACATACATACAATAATTGGCCGGGCAACGGCTTGGCAAAATTAGTTTACTTGTTTCATGCAATGGAGCTACTTGCCTTACTGATCATTTTTATTCTTGTATATTATATGCACGATTATAGTCAGCGTTTCTTTGTCCGCATCGGTATATTGTTAATAACAGCCACTAAACTCGAGGGACCGTTTGTTTGAATTTATTTGTCTCTTTAACTTTCGAAAGCTCCTAAAAAGACTGCACCCAATCTGAAAATCTCTCTGTCATTCGAAAAAGCAAGGAGCGCGCGACAGCTCTCGACCCATTTCCCAGCTAGTCCTCTCGAGTTTTTCGCGCGTGTTTACGCGCCATAATCACCGGTTGCTGCTATACTACTGCTGACTCGACCGCACTAAAACCGTGTCTCGGGCTCTTTAACATTAATTGCATCCTCTTTACGCTGACTGCCGCTCTCTAGCGCGCGAGCGCATCCTCTTGGGAATTTCTTGCGCCGAGAGAGAGAGAGCATCGTCTGCAGAGAAGCAGTGAGCTTCGGTTTCCGAGTTATTATCCTCGGCTCGTCGACGAGAAGAGCTGCATATAGACAAGGAGGGAGTAATTGCACGATCAGCTATACCTGTATATATACAGTCGATGAACTGCGGCTTATTTCTATTTGCTAGTGCTTTTCTCTCTCTCTCCTGAGATTCGATCGGTTCTGGCTGCAGTAGCTTTTTAGATATGAGTATAGCTTGTTGAAAAGACTGCAGCTTTTGCACTTGGCTTTTTGTTTGAGGCTTTTGTGACTGGGATCTTTTTTTCTGAAAGCTGTAATTGTTGGTATTTGTCGTAGGAGGAAGTACTAGAAGATTGTGCATAAGAAACTAGGTTTAACTTCACTTTCAAGAACATCGACTTGAGAATAAGGGAAAAAAATAAATTATTAGTATCATCTGAAATACTTAAACAAAAACAACAGCAAAATAGAGATACACCGATTTGATTAACTTCTCAGGATATGAAATTACTCGTAGCAAGTATATCAAATAAGCCATCATTAAAACGAACACTTGAGCGTTTAAATAAATAATTAGTACACAGCGTCCAACTCACCTGAAAATACCGCCAACGGCAGCAGGCCATTAAAATTTACACGATATACAGTTCTCGCGTGTCTACCTATACACACACACACCGATCGCATATTCCTCGCGGCGCGCATCTATATGTACAGTATATAGACAAACGCTCGGCGCGCTTTCTCGTCCGCAACGACGAAATAATCAATCTCCAGCTCGCTCACGTGCGCACACGAAGTCGCACGTCTCTCGTTGGCTGCAATTCGTTATTGTCGCCTCGTTTTGTGCGCACAGCGAGCGAGAAAGCTTGCAGAGAGAGATGCACGACAGAGGATTGATTGATGGATTTACGAAGACGGGATCTGTCGAAGTCGCTGTTTTTTTTCGCTTTCAGAGAGGCGAAAAAGATTTGACGGTCAGTCGATTAAGGACCTGCTGTGGGGAGAGAGAAAGTCATTAAATTTCGTTGCGCAAAACAAATTTTTGTTATACTATACGAGATATCGAAGATGATAAACGAAGAGAACTGTGTAGAATTTAAGCAAAGAGTATGGAAGACAAACGAGCGAAGGCTGATGTTTATATAGGAATTCCTAAGCGCGCAAGAAATAAGCCTCGCTCAATCCCAAGCAATCCGACAAAGAATAACACACTCGTGGGGGAGAGAGAGAGAGAGAGAGAGACCGACTGACAGATTGAGATAGAAATTCCGCGGCATCAGTAGCTCAATAATGTACCAACATCTCCCTCTTGAAATTCCCGCACTGCTCCTATACCGTCGCCATCATCAGCTGCTGCTTCTTCTCTCTTTCTCGGCGCTTGCGCGCAGCGGCACACTTTAATTGACGCGGAGGCGACTAGTTTAAACGCGATTAATCACGATCCCGCGCGCGCGAGAGAGAGAGGAAGTCACCGAGTCGAAGATTTATCGGGCCGGAGCTACCAGCAGATTAAACTTGATTGCTTCTCTCCACGACGGTGGCTCTTTCCTTCTCTCTCTCTCGATCTTACCTCTCGTCTACCTCGATCTTAATGCACACGCGACGTAATGAATTACCGCAGCCGCGTGGATTTTCGAATAGCTCTCGGCTTGATATTCTCTGCAGCTGTTGAAATCGAATTGAACCCGCATTTGTCCTGCTTTTGTTAGACTGATACACTTTGTATACCGATGTATAATTCAAACACGAGCTCTAAATATTCCTTCCTTTCGATCTTTCAAAGTGTATACCGACGAAGAGAGAAAATTGTTTTTCTCGACCGAGACGACGTTTTATATACGGAGAGTCTACTCGCCGTCGCCGAGAAGGATGTTTACCGACTTGAAAACACGCCGAAATTACTCCCTCTTTCATTTTCCAAATTCTCCCCTTGCGTTGCTATACTTCTCGTTAATTCAAGCTCTGCTCTCCCGCGTGCAGCGTTCGTTCGGAATAGTAACTTACTTACGGCGCAATCAATTCAGGTTATTACCAGACTAATGGCCCGTAAAATTAAGAACCCCGCGCTCTAACTTGGCGCCCAAAGCGATTTCTCTCTCTCTCTCGTTCTTTTGGCCGATGGCGTGTAGCGGATGGCTTTCCTTCTTTCGCAATAACCGATTCCTTTTCATATTATATATATATATAAGCGAGCTGCGTTATGCCGATAAGCTTTATCGGCGCGTCGTTATACACCGGCTACTATACTTCCACTTTTAGTGCAAATGACTCTTGTACGCGTTCGTCTGTGTAATATACGTATAACATTGATGGTTATGGTAGCGTTGCGTTTCTGGCGAATTTCCTTGTCGCCCTTTCTCTCTTATGATTTAATTGTATAAGGCTACTGTGAAATACTGCAGCGAGCATTTGAACGATGACGTTGTGAATAATATTTCGAAGTTATATGATTTATACGCTCGACTGTAAAACGTATCAGGATAGTACTAATAGTAAACTTCTTTTCTCTGTTTCAGTACTACGAGATGTCCTATGGGCTCAACGTGGAAATGCACAAACAGGTAATTCAACTCAAAAGTTTATACGACTTTACGGATAATATTTATTTTCCCATCTCTAAGAAAAAAAACACGGTCTCGATGTTCAAACATTCGTTGAAGAGATAAGACAACAGTGTTGCAGCAGTTTGTCAATTACCAAAGCGATTTTCTCATCATTCTGCCAGTTGCGCTTACGTAACATCTCTTTTTCGAAATAATTCGCGTAGAAGTAGTTTTGTCACAGCAAAAAATCTTTCTACACACATCCGTCGTGCAGTTTCTCTCGCAGTAGATAATTCTGCGAGCGGATAGGGGAAGTACTTTATGTTGACAGAACGTGAGCTGCGATTGCATTACGAAATTGAACTAAAATCCGATTTTCTAGTATAAAACTTACCGTGACATCGTATCCGTCGAAAACAACGACGAAGAGGAGAGACTGAAAAAAAAACAAAAATAAACATTACAAGCTATATACTCTGCGCACGCCTGAAAATAAATCAACAAACCCCCCGAAGAAAAGCGCTGCATGCATAAATAACACGAAAATAAGCTACAGCTATAGGATGAACTGTTTAGAGAGATAAAAAAACAGCACACCAACCACTCAACAACCCGGCGCAAACAAAACATACGAACGAATCACTTTTCCCCTCCAACCGAAACTTATTCTCGTCGTTCTTGCTTTCCGTCGTCGCTGCCAAATCTCTCTCTCGCCGTGGCGATAACGCGCGAGCGCGCAGTAATTACTTTTACGAGAAGGATCGGGCGCGCACCTGCCACTTAGCACCTCTCGGCAGTCGTAATCAAGCTGAGAGAGAGTGTGAGTGGCCCGAATTGTGTTTCGCCGATTTTAGCCGGTTCGAGAGGATAAATTAATCGCCGCTCTTGCGAGCGTGAGTCGGACGAAAATTCGAGAGCAAAGGAATCGCTTTTGTTGTGTGTCGGACGCTTTGGATTTTTTTCAATGAGTTTGCGTTATTTACATATACAGAGGGGGTGTGCTGTAATTAATTTCGGACTGCTTTTTGGTGGAGTAAAGCCTCTGATTATTAAAAAAGAACAGCAGCTGTTTGTTTCTGCGTGATAGGTAATAACTGAGGAAAAAAATTGAACGATACTAAAAGCATATATACCAGACCGGTGATCTCGTTCCCTTCTTTTTTTTCTCTCTCTCGGATCAATCTAAATCCGAGAGAGCGAAAATTGCCTTTCGATGAACGTGTTTGCGCACTGGCGCCCCGTCTCATTTTTCCCGTCAAAGCAATAATATAACGGCTGGTATTTTCGGTCGCGCTATACTCCTCGTTGTTTTTTCTTCTCCCGGATCGGCCAAAATCTATTATTACACTCTCGGTTTCGGTATGGGGTCGCCACAGAAACGCCGCCGCTGAGCAAAAGGGGGATCGTGCTGATGATGGCAGCCTCGTAAAGTGCTAAGAAAAATATGCGCGCAGACCCATTTTTAAACGAGCCGTGCAGTATGTATAACTCGAACGTGCTGTCGTAAAGTATTGTATATATATATTGCGAGAAGGGAGAGCGGATCTGTGTCAATAGGTTTGTTGTTATGGGGATTTGTGTAAGTGTGAAAAAATTCGGTTGTACGCGCGTAACGCTTTTTTTTGTTGGGAAGAATAAATCTGAAAAAAACATTTTGCTATGACGCAGGGAAGTCGCGATAAAAAAATTGTTTTAAGCTAAAAAATTATCGCGTGTGATGATTGATGGGTTTTGTGTTGTATAGTAAAAGAAATGTTATTAACGTTCTAGACGTGGTTTATCGAAGCATCTCTTGCAATCGATTGAGCAAAAATGTTAATGAGGCCCTTCGATGGATTTCGATCTGTGCAAACTTCCTTCGAGAATACGATCTATACAAGCGCAAGTATACTCTCTCGGGAGCCGATAAAATATCTAGACCCACCGCAAAAAAAAAGAAGGCGTCTCGTAAAGTAGCACGTCAATTCTTATTATAGAGGCACGCGTGATTCACTTCGTCGGCGCGTCAACGCTTTCTCGCCTCTTCTTTCTTTTTCTGTCATCGTCTGTTTTCGTTGTCTGCGAAAATGGATTTTTCAAAAAATTCTTTTGTAAACAGAGACATATTCCTCGTTTGATTTCTTCTCGAGTTGCAAGATGTGTGCCTTCGATGACGAGAGAGCCAACATTCGGGGCTCGACGTAATAATTGTCAACTCGTTAATCGCATTTTGATAAATTTTAGCAAATACGCGACCAAAAAAAAAAAATCGCGTCAAGCCTCATGAGAACACAATATAAACGATGCTGTTGACTTAATAGAGCTGGCTAATGAGAAGCGCGATTACAGACGGATTTCATTTCCCCCCCGAGCGTTATATATTATACACGAGACACGAAAGGTGGAAAAAGTAACGAGGAGTGATTTTCGTTTTATAGCAGCCGCGGCTCTCTCGATTGGCAATAATTAATGCGGATCTCGCGAGGCTGGAAATAATCAGAGGCTGCGAATAATAAAAGCTTTAATAATTTAACGACACGATATGGATTTTTGCATGATTAATTTCACTTCAATCCAGTCGAATGAATAATGCATGCGAATAAGCGCGCGAGGGTATAATTAATCGCTGTTAGCTGCGCGAATAAAAATTCCAGAATTTTTGCGTGCTCCAAAAAAAAGCTGAACAATCTCGTCGCAGTGCTTTTTTTCTCAATTATTATTTTAATATTCTGTTCTCGCCACTCTCGTACTTATAAAAAGAAGTGTACAAATAAACTCTTGGCATAGTCCGGAGACATCGCGGAAAAAAATGATATATTCCAATCTTCGGACAAGAACCCGATGAATATTCAAAACTTTGTACAACTCCATCGACGACGACGACGACGACGAAGGAACAAACTAAAAAAAAAATACGCATACGCCTACCGTTAAGCTTCATTAATCTTGTTAACAAGTCATTTCTACTTGCAAAAAAGCATCGATTCGCACTTGCTAAGCATATTCTTACACTTCTTTTTACCGCTATTGCATCATATGCGTCGTCGTCTCTCCTCGAACAACACGTATACACTCGAGCGATAATACACACAGAAGTAGGCGATGAAATTGTCAGAAGAGCGTAAAAAGGCAAAGAGCGCTAACGCATAGAAAAAACAAAAAGAGAAGCATCATCGTGTGGACACACGGTTTTAACGCCCGCGCGCGCGCGCAAGAGCAAACATCGCGAGCTGCTCCACCGAAATAAGTGGGTCGAGTTTGTGTGCACATCCTTTGCGCTTCTTACGAAACGATACTCTGTGCCCGATACTCACACACACACACACACACATACAGAGACACGCGCTAATACTTATATATACTCCGAGAGCATCAGTCTCATTACGGGAGCCAGAGAGTATAAGCGATGAAACGCTTCTTTGTCCCGCGGACGCGATAAGCGTATGTGTGAGTATATATGTTATACGGCTGTGTGTAGGAGAGAGAGTTATCAGCTCGGGGCATCGGGCGGCGAGCGGTTTTCGCCAATAATCGCACTTAACGAGGCCACTCTAACGAGAGGAAATTGGCCGCTGGCTTATCTCGGAGCGGCCGCGGGAGAGGCGATGCTATAAACTGGGGGGATATAACGCTGCTGCTGCTGCTGCTGCTTGTCGGGCGCCTACGCGCTCGATCGCCACCTACTCCGGATTTGCTGTGTTGCTCTCTCCCTCTCTGTATATATGTATGTGCAGTTCTCGAGGGGACGACAGAATCGCGAGATTTACTACTGATAGAGATTGATTCCGATATATATGTTTCGTGTTCGATTGCTATGTGTTGACAATTTAAATATTTCTTGGTACTAAAGGTGTATACCTATATTAATAAAAAATGGAGCAGATATAATAAAAATACACACCACACGACAAGCTTGTATCATAAGGAAGGCGGCGTCGTGAAAATTTCCATAAGAATCGAAAAATTTTATCGGCGCAACCTAGAAAACGATCGTGTACATACAAAGCCACGCCTCGGCCGATATGTAAACTCGTAAAATAAACGTTTCGCGTATAACTACTGCTGCGGAGGCGCTTTCACTATAGCTCGAGAACGCGCGTGTTTTCTCTTTGGAATACTTACAGCATCGCTTCTTCGCGCTCGACAAGCGTAAAAGAGATTTCCGCACTTCGTTATGGCGATATTTTCGCCGTGCACCGGCGGTATACGCGTTTATGTGCTTGAGAGCATTAACGCGAATGCCTGCGAGACGACGAGAATAGAAAATTAAGCTGCGCAAGCGTTGACAGAGGAGATTATTCACATTTTGGTTTGAAGAAATATCGTATGATTGTATTTAATTTTAATTGACATTAAAGCCGACAATGATAAAAGACGGTAACAATCACACGAATTCTATCCACCTTTCAAGTATCACGTGCACACACACACACACACCGCGTGTTATTATTCCGAAGCACACACGTATATAGACGCGAGGATTTTGCGATGCGCCTCGGCGTTCATCGATCGCACGTCTCGAATGTTTATTGACTCGTCGATATATACGCGCCGCCGGAAGTGCCCCGCTGTACTTTTATCTCACTTCCTTGACGTCAGACCGATGCTATACTGCAAGCGGACTTTGATGCGATGCATCTAAGGAGGCAAAACGCGTGAGTGTATGCGAGGAATATTGTAGTTAGGAGGTTCTTTTTATGAAGTGCGAGTGAATGCTGGCTTTGTGTATTTTGCTGTGAGCGATTGTTTTCATGTGTGTTCTCTCGGCTGATAAAGTATTTCGTTCGTTTGGTGAGTTATGTATACGATCGTTTATATAGACGCGCGTATAGCGGAATGTAAAAGGGATTGTTTTGAACTATTCAGTATGCAGTCTGGCAGATTTTTTTAAATCTTCGCGGTTAAAGCGTTTCAACTGTTTCAAATATTTGTGGGTAATAAAAATACCTTTGCCATGTTTTATCACTCATCATCATCACTTCAAAATATTGATATAGACGCATGTCCCGTTTTATATATATCTATATATGGTTACTCGTCTCTTAACTCTGCACCGTTTTCTTTTTTCTTTCAGACGGAAATATCGAAAAGACTCAATGCCATTATTGCGCAAATACTGCCGTTCCTGTCGCAGGAACATCAGCAGCAAGTGGCCACGGCCGTCGACAGGGCGAAGCAGGTCACCATGACGGAGCTGAACTCGATAGTCGGGGTAAGTTTGCTTACATACACCAGCTGCGTACAGATATATAACGATGTTTGTATTTGCTGAGCATGAAAAGCGTCAGTTGGAAATATGCGCGACTACAAGAGATATATATGCTTCAGAAAATATATTCAAGATAAAACCACGTATATACCTTGTCCGCGTTTGCATCGAAATTCAGTTTGATATAATAAAAATCAGTTCGAAGCCCGATATCGCGTACAAAAACAACCTCTCCATCATATCTCGCGTGCGATACAACCCACGCCCTCACGAAAAATAGAAAAAAAAAAGATAACGCGCGCGCGAGAAAATATCGACGTTTTCCTCTCACTCCCTTGCGTCAAGACCCGTCGGGTGCGACTTCCGTGGGCGCTTCATGAAAGATTCATTTATTCAAATGCACCGCACCTGCGCACACACACATATTACAGTTCCCTATATAACGAGCACAAAAAAAAAAAAAAAAAATTACTTTGGCTCGTATAAATCGACGGACACACGCGATTAGCTGCAGCGCGTTAATTTGTATTTGGCGCGCGCTACTAGCTCTCGTATAACCAGTCGGCACGTCCGCTCGTAACAATCATTATCAATCGATCCACGCGCGAGGAGCTGCCGACGCTTAGCGTTCCGATGTCAATTTCCGGTTCGATGAGCCTTGCGGCTGTGCGCGCTCTTTTTTGGGGTTATTTTCGAACGCTCGTTTTAATAGTAATCGATTTTTTTTTAATTGAACCGCCGCGTGATTTATAGGAACCGAGTATAATAAACGAAGAAACAGTGCTTGTCGCCATAATATTCAGCCTCTCGTAAAAGCGTATTTATATTATATATGCATGTATATCGCATTGTTATATTGTTTAGCCGAGAGCCTCGTATAAAATCGGCTCAATTATTATTAATGATAAAATACGCGCCGTAAAACGAAAATATATACTGTGTACAACGCGTATAAGCCACGGCGATTATGAGCGCAAGCGCCGAGGCTGAAAAAGAATTAAATTTGCATGAAATCCGCAAACTCGGAGGCGGAAATAAAGCAAAAACGTTCCAACTTCGTTTCGTTCCTCTCAGCCTCATTTTCCGCGCGGACTTATTTCGCCCAAGCTCTCCTTCTCTCTCGGCCGAATTACGGTATAGTATATATATATATATATACACCGAGACGGCGGCCGCTCGAGCGATAAGCAGCAGCGAAATTGGCATTCGGCCGTCGTGGCTCGCATAATTGAGTTCCGAGTTGCTTCTCGACAGACACGACGGGAATAATTCCGTCGCGCTCGTTTCGTCCCTCTCTCTCTCCATCCCGTACAGCACTTCCTCTTTGCTGACGGTATATGGCAAGAGAGCTTTATTAGACGCGCTTGTATAATGTGCTTGCTGCACGGAGTGTATCGATGAGACGGCGAGGCGGGACGTGTTTGGATTTTTGATGAGGGTGGGCTTTGATTTTCTCAAGTTTCTCGTTGAAAAAAAGATTGTACTTACATGAATTCAGAACAAAAAGGTCGGGCAGTGGTGTAAATTTTTCATTGCTCAAAGCAAAACCCCAAAAATCAATAAAACTCGGCCGCTTCGACGTTCCGCAATAAACCCGAAAATCATCAACCCCGCCGGTGGCTATTAAAAAAAAAGAACGCCGCACAACTCCACGGACAAGAGCACGCACTATATATCTCGTTTCGAAATAACACACATATAGCCGGATTTATTTATTTACGCGCTCGATTTCGAAGAATTTAGCACCGGTCCTTTTGACCGACGAGCACCGGCTTATCACCGCGTTAAATCTGCTGCTGCGCGATCGAATTTCCGCCGCTGATGGGAAAATGCAGTACACGCGCGAAATATATATGCGATCTTTCATTTGATTAATGAATTTCGAAACGCCCGCGCGGACGGTGATAATGCGATATTGTCTTTTTTGCCGGAGCTTTGCCGAGCTATATGATGATGATGTTTAGTCGGCTTTTATTACGCCCAGATGATTTTATACGGTTGATGATATGCATTAGCGTTGATTTTTAAATAAAATTATTCCGGACTTTCGTGAAGCGAAATGATACGGTTGTTAGACTATACAGTAAACACATACACTATAACTGTCCGATTAAGATTTCATTACGTATATCTAATGCGAACATCCTTCAGCAGCATGTGCGAGTAATAAATTATAATTTCACGCAATTACATGTAAAATAACCTCCTTCACTCTCCGCAATATAGCTATAAGCTCATTGTCGACAAGGAAGCCAATTAGCGATCATCACTTATCTCCCAGCCGCGATCGTATATATATAATTACACACACTCGTCGAGTTTCCAGAAAAACCTGTGATTTGCGAAAATAGCCGCCGCTCTTTAATTACCTCGATGTTTTTACAACCGCGCGAGACAAACTTCCCCGACGACATCCAGCAAATCACTGCAGCTGGCTAAACAAAGTCCGAATGAATCTCTCGACAGCTGCCCGCGCGCTCGTATACGTATATTCTAATGACTCTATTACGAGTTAATATTATTGTCGTGTGTGCCAAGGTACCGCTATATTAATTTCAAATATAAACGCGCAAGCTCACCGAGTGTAAACGAGCTTGAAGTTTTTGATGTGTGATTTCGGTATATAGGTTGAATAACCCTCAAAAGTCTCGATAATTTCAATCCCGAGTTCAACGAGCTTTGTCGGCTTGAGTACACATACACAGACTGCCGTAAGCGGCGTCGTCGTCGTCGTCGTCGTCTCGTGTGTAACACGTATATACAGCTATACACAAGAGCATCAGAGCCTGCATCAGCGGAGCCACAGCATAGACTCGTGTAAGCGCTGCAGCCTATAGGTACAACACGAGCGTAAGACGGAAGCGTTGTCGGCATTCCGCGAACACGCGCGCAGCCCGTATTATAGGCCGGGATTACGCGTTGCTGCTACACGTGTCGGACTCTGCATTATGTTGCGCGCGGCTGCTCTGCTCATGCTATACTCGTCCCCAAGTGTCGTATCGTCGCTCAGTTTATGTGTGTGTGTGTATAGGTGGCGCTGTTACCTGCGGCGTGTTATATATGTGCTATATATTGGATTAGAGTAAGTCCGAATTCATTTCCATTGGAGAGAGAAAAAAAACAGAAGGACAGAAGTTTGCGCGAGTGCGAAGCTCATGAATATGCATTACTGGGTAAACAGAGCTTGAATCAATATTTCCTTAATAACAAACTCCAGGATCGGCAGCCTATATAGTTTCCGAGCTTTACTCGCGGCAGTAGGAGTTGTCTCCTATATACCGCACCTACTCTCGAAATTACATAAAGGTATACACTTCATCACAACTCCTTTATACGTACATCCAACTTTCTCCTCTCCTCCGTCACCTGCTCGCAAGCTTCGTGTGCTTTTCGATCGCTCACTTTGTCTTCGTATAATAGGGATTTCTCTCCCCGCTCAAACTCTAATCATACAGAGTATTTCGCGGCTATACTGATATATTACAATCGCATGCGTATGTATAGAGTCGCCGCAAAAGTCAATATCCGGGAGTAACGTACTTATATCCTCTCTCACTCCGCGACGACTCGATCAAAGCATCAGCAGTAGTCGTCCCCCTTCTGACCTCGGTTTGTTTTTATCATTAATTACAAAGCCGCGCCCCATCTCTCTTCCCCGACTATATATGTATATACCCTCTCCATTGTTGCCCAATATCTCATCGCCGCTCACTTCAGCCACCTTTCCTCCCTATACACAATATATACATATTATACGCGCTCGACCCCCTGTACATTATATAGATCAGGGGTGCGATATTAGCCCGCACGCGAGTCGCACCTTTACCCCCACATATCCGCAGCGATTCTCGCCGGCCAGGTATATAGTACAACGTTCTCTTTATATCCCCCTGCATTTATTATTCACGGCGCGTTAAGTCTCTCTCGTTTGGGGCTATTACGCTTTTCCTATACGCCGATGTCGCCGTTACAAGAATACCAATGCGCCCCCACCGATTATTTGTTTTCCCTTCGTCCGTCCCTGTATTCTACTACTGCTTGACTGCTTTTTCCCCCTGCTGCTGCCGCCGCCGGATTCGTGTAATGAGTCATACTGCTCAGTTGGGGGCTCTAGTAGAAATTGGAGACGACGCGGGACCGAGCGTGTGGGTATATGAGTTATTTTAGCCCGCACTGCAGAGAGAAAGCGAGAGACACAGATGTGGTGTGGGCGCGACGACAAGAAACTTATTCCAAGAGTCGTTTGTTTCTTTCTCGGGATTAGCTTGTTTGGATATATAGATAGATCGTTAGAGCTCTCTTGGCCTCGTAAATATTCGGACGAACGAGAGTGGCGTGTTTCTGGAAAGAACGCTAGGTGAAAAATGTTATACTATATACAAGCTGCGTATAGTTTCAGAGTCAAATATAGGTATATACTTTTTATACGCGTCAATTCGATCTAGAATCCTGGGAAAGCATTTCCTCGAGGAAAATCTCGTGGGCAACAGCTCTCGGAACGAAAGCCACACTCTGAGAGCGAAACCCGAAACTCAATTTCGCAGCAGGCCATAAGTGCGTCCGATTGTCCGGACGCGCTTGGCTGAGCGCACAAAAAGGATCATCGAATCGAGCCAAAAAGTACAAGGGGCTGCTGCAGCAGCAGCTGTATAGGGCGCCGGAGCTCGAATAAAGCCGACTATCTCTTCTAGCCCACACACACACACACACATGCGCATAATAAAACCCTCGACCTCGCTTCATCCTCTGCAAACGAATTACGGGATTGTCCGTCTATAGATACATATGTAGCTGCCCGGGACTCCGCATATATATACATCGTGCGCGTGTATGTCGGATATTTCATTCAAGGGCCACTTTTTTCGCCGAATCTGAAGGAGTCTGAGAATTGTTCGGAGTTAGTTTCTCTTATAGGAGCGGGTGGAAAGGCAAGAAATTTTCGTGTTAGAAATCGCGTGTATAATGTACGAGCGGTGTCTCGGCTCTATAATAGCGGATAATTACGAAGATAATACATGCTGGAGTTTCAGCGCGCTTCTAAATTGTGAATTTATTTCCGCCGAGCCGTATACAACCATGTCAAATGACTGGAAAGTGTAGGTATAATATTTGTTTTTTAGTTGGACTTGCAAATGAAGACATTATAGTATACGTGGGGCGCGATCACATTCGGAAGCGACTGCTGCGGGCGTAAAAACGTGCCGCAATAAAACGTCGCATCAGCCGGTGGTTCTCACACCGGGAAGTAACATTTTTTCCGTTGCAGCTACTTGGAAATTCTCCAAATTATAATAATTCGGATGAGTTCCGTGAATCAGTCATTTTGAATATTATATACATATGCTAAAATTTTTACGACCATGCATACGCGAGTTATGTTTACACTGACTCCGGTATCAGACAAAAAATCAACGAGAATACACGAGCGAAAGCCACCCTCTCTCGAGTTGCCCGATACTAATAATCCGTCCTTGATTCACTGCATACAGAACAACGACTGACGATCTTGAACACTTCATTTTTTTTTTTCGCTCAACACACGCGCACGCGTAATTCCAGCCTGTTACACGCTAGGCCGACTCACCAAAACTACCTATAGGGGGGTCCCCCCTATTATATATATGTGCCCGGGACAGCATCGCCACCACCCATATGCGGATTCGCCTAAACGCTTAAGTGAAATCCGCGATAAGCGGGATATATACATATATATATATATATTCGTGCGAGCGCGCGTAACGAGTTTATCGTTTGTCACACGGACGCACGCGGCGACACATGTGTGTGTGTGTATGCTGGCAACAGTAGCTGCTGTTATATAGGGGGACACCCGCCGAGCTAGCGAGGGTTTCACGCCTCGACGAATCGAGATTGTATATAATGTACGCGCAGTAGGCAAAAGAGAGAGAAGCAATCCCTTCGCGTTGATTTTCTCTCTTACTGCTTTTTCTCTTTTTTTTGTGTGTGTGTGCCGCTTGTTGTGCGAGGGGGCCCGAGCTATATGGTATAAGCCTGAAAAAGGGGGCAGCACCTCGTCTGAGGTCGTTCGTAACAGATTAGGGCGGCTCGCACGGATAATTTACGAGCTCAGCTTTTTTCTTATTTTCCAAAGTGAGTGTGCGCATGTCGCCCCTCGACGCTTCTTTCCACTTGGATAACCGGAACGTATTTTATATCTATTTTTATGAGGCGAATTGAAGCTGGCTGAGAGAATTACACAGGCGTCAAGGGAAAATGCGTCCTCTACTGCGGATGCCTTCGAATTGCAAAGTTCAAGTTTTGAGAAATTTTTAGAAAAAGAAGCTCATTACCATGAAAATGCGCGCTCAGAAATCCCGCGGCTTAAAAAAAAAGCCCACGCGAAACTCTCGCGTAATTTCAAAGCAGCTTTTGCGCGAGAACGTTAAATGGATTTCGCCGTGAGCATAATATAACAGAGAAACACGCTGTGCTAAAAGAAGAAAAAGCTAGCTGCAGCGCGTTAAAAAAGAGGCGACTCTCTGAAAAGAGCTCGGCGCATATATAATTAGCTTACACGAGCCAGAAAGAGAGAGAGAGAGAGAGAGAGAGAGAGAGAGAGAGAGAGAGAGAGAGAGAGTGCGAGTGGCTTTAAATCAACAGTAGCTCTCAATTTACACCTCGAAATACGCTGCCGAGAGAAACTTCCTGCCTTAAGTGATTGCGCGCGCATTTTGCCGCGAGAGCGAGTAGGTATTCCGCCGACGTCTCTCGCGTTCTGCGAAAGTTTCTTCTCTCTCTCTCTGTCGGCAGTAGTAGTCGTCGTCGTCTTAGTCATCCGGGGGGCTTCCATTATGTATTCCAACGGAGTACGACTAGCTCTCGCGTCGACGGCGACGATCCGAAGAGAGGAGAACGATTTGTAAACTCGCTCTACGTGTGCAATGGAAGCTGCGCGCCCGTTTTCATCCGGTAGTATTCTCCGGCAGAGAAAAAAGAAAGGAGCTTCGCGGAAAATCTCGAGGAGAAAAATACGCTGAGAAGGAGGATTTTTATATATTTTCAAACAGATGCTGCTGTTCGTTTAAAATAAAAAATCGATTCCCTCTTTCTGTTTCAGCAACAACGCCCAGACATTCCGCGACTACTGCAACAGATGCAAGTCCAGCAGCTGCCACCAGGAGCAGCGATTGGTCCACACCCTGGACTACCTGGTCTACCGGCTTTGGGTCCGGCAGCTGGACTACCAGTACCCACGTCGGCGTCGGCTCTTCTGGGCTTAGGACTGACACCTGGAGCACCACCGACTCCAGGAAGCACAAGCTCACATCCGCTCTCGATGCTCAGCAAACCGGAGCTGCACCGTAATAACCAGCCCGATGACGCCAAGAGTAATGGAGGTAAGAATTTTGAGCGTTAAAACAAATATCGCGTATAAGAATTAATATAGAAGTTGGAAAAGCCACGGATAAATTTTGAGCTTCAGAAATTTATAGACACATCGCGTTACACCGGATTCCGAGAGTGAAAATCTAATTTCTCGAACGTCAAAAACCGGCACACGTATCGCGTGTAAATAACGCACGATCCGAGAGAGCAAAGCTATTGAGGCCGTATACGTCCAGTAAAAAAAAAAGCCGGCGCAACAACTTTTTTCATTCCATTTAGATCCGAAACTCGCCGCGATACACCGGCCATTTGTACAGCGAGAGCCTATGACTCTTGATTTCGCGGACTGCAGCCGTCGGAAAATGCAAATTTTCATCGCATAAAGAACAAGCAATAATCCCTCTGCTACGATTTCACATTTCACACACGGAGCCAAAAAAACAAAAAAATTCGGCGTAAGTCAGAGAGAGACGAGCAGACGCATAAAAATAATTGAGATAGCTGCCAGCGGCCTCGTGTTTTTTGTTGCCTGGCCTCACCCTCGTAATCTCGTTGCGTCGATCTCGGTGCTGCATTTACATGCGCTTGCGCCCTGAAAAATCGTATTTTTCCCCTGTTACACGCTCTTTTTAATACCCAAGCGCGGCTCGCTTTATAGCCCGCATCATCCGGCCGCCAAAAAACTCTCCTATATCGACGGCGCAATGGATTTTTTCGCATACTGCGGAGGTCGAATTTTTTTTTCCGCTTTTGGAACCGGCTTGATAATTAATCGTCGTTGCAGCGATGCAAATAGCCGCCCCTCTGTGAGGTGATTCTCTTTCGCGCGTGGTATAGCTCTTTTTTACTCTTTTTCTCGCACGAGCTTTTTCCCGTCAATTTTTGTCCCGCGTGTTTTGCTAGATTTTTTTCTCTGATGCGCGAAGCTTTGTTCGCTGAGCTTTGGCCACGTAGATTGAATCGCTGGCTCTCGCGTTGTTCGCGCTGTGTGTGTGTAAAAATAAGAAACGCGTTTTTTACGTTGTTTGAGATCGAGATTGAACAAAATTTCGACATGCAGTTTCCATCGGGATATTTGAAAAAAAGCTTGAAAATTCCGAGCGATTTAATTAAATCGCTCGGAATTCTCAGTCTTCTCTTTTATTACAAATAAAAATAATCCACGTCATTCCTGCGCGCAGTACATTTCGCTTCTCTAAAAAGATTCGCTGGAAAGAAAGAAAGAAAATCTCATTTCGCCTCTGAAATATTCGCCGCAGCCACATCGGCGAGCTTTTCCGCTGATACTCTATCCAGTACTTTGTACAGAGCGTTTGATCCCTTTGGGTCGGCTTTATAAAAACGAAGATGCAAGAGTATACACAGGCGTACCGTCAAACGAAAACTGCAGCGAAGCAGAGCAACGCGAGTAAAAGGGGGAGGCGGGGGTAGTGAAAAGAGACGAAGATAGCGCTTGGCTGAGAATTTTCAAAGCACCCGCTCTGTGGGTGTATCCGCTTTCAGCGTGTTTGCTTCGGCTGCAGCCGTGTTAGCGGACAGCGTCGGGGCGGTTTTGAGGCAAAAGCGCGCGCGCGCATAAATATGCATGAAGATCATTTATACCAGTTCGCGTTTGTCCTCGTCTCTCTCTCTCTCTCTCTACTGCTGCATGCGACGTTATTAACATTCTATCGGCGTAGTCGCGCGTACTTTCGTCCTGCAGCTCTCGTGTACTTTCCTCGTTTCTCTCTGCACGTATACACACACACGCGAGCTTTTTTCCGTGTTTTTTTCCTGGCTTTTTTTTCAAAGGGGACACCGCGCAGAGAGTATATAGAGGGTATATATAGGGGAGTATAACTCTACCTAAATCAACGCGTATACGCGGAAATTTTTTTCAAGCTCTCGCGCACGCGAAAAGCGGTGCTGTTTTGCTCGCTTTTTTGTCCATCTCGACGGTTTTATATTTATACAGATGCGCCAAGCAAAGCGTGGAGACTAATTTTCACGGAATAACCTGGTGTTTTTTTTTTGCTTCTGTTGCAGGACTCAGCTCGACCGAGGAGAGACACGTGAGTAAATAAATAACATTTTCATGCAATTTTTCCCAGCAGCTGCGCCTGGCTCCGCAATA
The DNA here is from genome assembly GCA_900474305.1 of Cecidostiba fungosa. Lineage (NCBI taxonomy): Eukaryota > Metazoa > Arthropoda > Insecta > Hymenoptera > Pteromalidae > Cecidostiba > Cecidostiba fungosa. Next base: position 49,097 of record UCOJ01000206.1, on the reverse strand, counting down.
TTACGTATACTCTGCACGCAGCTGGAATACATTATACAAGCGGTGTATTGGTGAGGTTTTTTTTTCGAGAGGAAACATTTTGCTTTCTGTAACGACAACAAAGCCGGCGTGCTACAACAATTGTTAAAATATTTGTATCCCAGTTTTTGTCAACAGAGTTTATACTTCCCTGAAATTAAAAATATCATACCATCAACAAAAGCGATTTTTACAAACACGTCAGCTGTATGAGCGTACGGACATTCCATACATCACCGCGAATCAACAACGTGCAAAGACCCTCGATAAATAATGTATTCAGACGAGCGGAGAGGACTTGTTCCGCCTCGATTCGACGACGCGTAAAAATTCATTTTTCACTCTTCAAACCGTATCGACGAGAATTGTATACGCGCACAGCTTTCGCGCCCCATTACACCGACATAAATCTTGGCCTACCTAGAAAGCTTATTCGCGTGCGTTATCTGCTTCCCGCACTTTTTTCCGACTCGCACGATTTGCTAATTATCCTTCCGATTCCACGAAGGCGACGATTTTCCGGCGAACGCTACATATAGAGAAAGGAACAAAGCACGTGCGCCTATACATATATAGGTATACGAGGTTAAAAAGGAGAACTAGAGAAGAGCACACCACACAGCGCCGAGAGACTCTCGAGTATTACAGGTTTGCGCGGAGCCTGTAATCATCGCGGGACCGCGAAACGCCCATCGACGCCCTCTCATTCCTTGCCTGCATCGCCGTCTCTTTCTCTATTTTCCTCGTCCTCGAGGCCTTTTTCTTCTTCTTCTTCTTCTCGTCTCCTTGCGCTGATATCCCCTCCTGCGCTTCTCTTTATTCCGACCGCGTGCGTCTCCTACACATCTCGGGCTCTGTAATCATGGCAGCGAACACGCTTTGCTTTCGCTTATATATTGTCTCGTTCTTCGTCTACAAGCTGGCTCTTATTTTTGGGAATATAGATGAATTTAGTGGAGCCTTTTGTCTTCCTGACGCCTGATTCGTGTTATTATTGTTGTATATGTACCATCGAATTTTTATTCGGCATCAAAAAATAATCAAGCTTTCATACGATATCCAAAGTGACACGCGCGCAATTTTTCCCTCCGCGTTTCACATAGATGTATATATACATACATACAACGGAGCCGGGCGCCAGTACAAATGCACACCGGAATATATTTCAGCGCGCCGCCGCAGCGGCGATAAATTCGAAATTTGCGGCGCGCGACCGTAAAAATCCACTACTACATACAATATAGCTTTGCACCGCGCGCGACATAAATCCGCCATTGTTCAGCAGCCAGTCTACATCCTGCCGCGAGAGGGCGAACAAAAAAAAATAAAATCCGTTAAACCGATCGTCGTAGTCGCACCTCGGGCATTCCATATTTTTTCGCGGCGGCCGACACCATTCACGCCCACGTTTTGCTGTGTGTGTGTATATCCCCAGAATTCCATTATGCCCCATTACCGGCCGCGCACGCCCGCCTTCCTCTTTTTTTTTTCTCTTTCTCTCGCGGGCAGACACGCTTCCGAGCCTCTTTGTTTATTCGCCGGTTCCTTGAGAGAATCCGGGGCCTCCAAAAAAAAGAAGCAATATAACCCTTCCTTTTTTCGTCTCGCTGGCGCGCCATATTTCTTTCTCGTTTCGGGCCTCCGTCTGCTAAGGCTCACCGTATGTGTGTGTGTGTATATACACACTTTTTATGCACGATCTTTCCAAGATTCCCGACACTCTCCGCAGCTCTTTCGCCAAATTGGATGCTGAAAAAGCAGATTTCCTCCTCTACCAACGGACGTGATACTCATCGCGATGTGGAGTTGAGAAACTGGTTTTTTCAATTATATAAAAAAAATAGTTTCAAGACTATTTATCAGGATTATGAGAGGAGAAACGTATGTATATAGTGTCTCCTCCTTAGATATATTCCACAAAAAAGCGTGTATTGTTATCCCGACGATCTCGACAGAACGGGCTTTCTTGAAAACAAGCCGCGCAGAGAGAGAATGCGGAATAAAAGTTAGCTCGAAAAAGGAAGTACACGAGAGACAGAAAGAGCGAAGCCGAATCGAGCACGAAACCGAAATGTACCTTGCCGACTACCGGAGATCGAGAGCGAAGAGAGCAACTGCTATACTCTGCGGTTTCGTTTTATTTGCTTGCTTTTCTTCTCTCCCTCTCTTACGCGCGGTGATGTTCTCACGAACCTCTTGCCGTTCCTTTTTTTTACCCATTCTCTCTCTCTCTTATTCTCTCGCCAAATGGAGACTTTAAGCCGGCGAGTACAAATTACCGCGTGCTTTATGCACTTACGGTCTGGTACTGCAATCAGCCAGCGCATCATATAGCACCCTTATACCGTGCCAGTGCTTTCTAACCGAATTATTCTCGTACGGTATATAGTCGGTTTGTAACAAATTTGGCGTTTCTGTTCGTTTAACCGCGAGCGACTCATCTCCATTCAAATTTACGAATGGATCTTTAATTCTTTCCGTCCGTTTACCTCGCAGCATCATCAGAGCTCCCACGCGGTATTTGTCCCACAATTTATCAATGACGAGCCACAACGCTGCGCGATGGCAATCGAGAGAAATCGCCACTTGACACGATGCCCACTTTATAACGTCGCCGCCGCTTCGTTACGTTCGATTACGCTCGAAATGCGGCGTCGGTATATATACTAGATATATATATGTATATAGACACCTCCGCACATCCCTTGCCATCACCCGCGTATATATATTGTATAGAGTATACACACACACATACAGATGCATCAGCGACGCGAGAATAGAAATAGCGTTGATTGGATTGCTTTCAACGGTGCGGACGCGCGCGCAAAACGACAGCCAGAGAGAAACGAGTGCTGCAATGTATGTGTGTGTGTGTGTGTGTGCGTTGTGTCCGCGATAATTAGCGAGGGATACTCGAGAGTGGATTTTGCGCCCGATCGAATTTACCGCTGCGCGAAATTACGTTTTAATGCCCTCTGCGCGCAGATTTAAAGAGTGCATTCGTCTGTGCAACTTTTTTTATTCTCATCAGAGCATCACGGCTCGTTGAATGGCTCCGATTAATTTCAACGTCATCGCCGTGTTTATGCTTGACGAGCGCATTTTCCCGGCATTTTTGCCCCCTCGCTCGCGATTCGATGAAATCTATCGTGCGATGACTGTCACTTCATTGAACGGTACACAACCGACGCGACGCTCTCTCTCTCGGATGGAGCTTTGCATTGGCACTTTTTTTCGAAATGTTTGAGTGACTCTCGGTAAATGCGGCGCGATGTGGCTTGGGAATGATAATGGGAATTTCGCGGAATTTTATTTGCGGTGATTATATATATATATATATATATAACGTACAGTGGGACACGTGGATTAGGAGATTGTTTGCAGGGTCGTTGATTGCGTGGATTTTTTGAAGGGGAAAAATGACTTCAGTCCCAACATCATATACCCATCATTTCCGTCGACTCTCTCTCTCTCTCTCACTCGACTAATTAAACGCGAACCCAACCAACGTACTGTCTCTTTATTTATAGCGCGTCAAAATGTTTTAACATCAGCTCTCGAGTGATCGATAGAGCCTATCTCGAAACAGACGCGATGGTCCGCACCCCATTTTTCCACGCTGAACCAGCCAAACGCTTTATAGTAATCATCGGTCGTACATATGCCCATTCGAGTGTAATCTTACTCCCATATATATGTGTTTGCGCGACGCGTAAGGTTTTCTGCGCAGCGAGTGAAACTTTAGATTAAAGTGTGTACAGCCGGGGCCAGGCTGCATGTGACGCTCATATGGATATATAGCCTATACACGTGCGCGTGTATTATATGTATGTGACACGCATATCGAAAGTGTAAATATACGTATCTGTTTACAGAGGAGCTCGATATCACCCGGCGAAAAGTATATCAGACCGCGATCGCCGCAAGAGTCGCATCACGGTCACCACACGCAGAACCATCACGACCATCCGATTCACATCAAGAAGATGAAGAAGGAACAGGACAAGGACCTCGGACACGTAAGTCTACGTCTTCTCTTTTCTTTTTCAACTTGAGAATTTGATTAAAGAACATTAATGCGCGAGGAAGAAACGAACACAATCTTGTAGTAGTCGGTTTTCGGTTATAACGCCCCCGCGCGAGAAAGTCCAAAGAAAGTTAGACAGCGTGTTCCAACGGTAGTTGACAGACTTTTGCGTCAAAAGACACCTCTCTCGCTACTGCATCTCATCATCACCGCGGAAATTCGTCTCTCCATATAATGACACGAGAGAGAGAGAGAGAGCTACGAAGCACAAAGTTACATCTCGTCGAGCTATCGCCGAGAAATGTATTAAAATCCTTAAGAGCTCGGTGCAAACTTCCTCGCTTGCGTATCTAATTCTAATCAGCGAGATTGTAGGGAACGAAGCCGCGAAAGCCAGCAGCGAGATTCCCGCGCGAAAAGCAATTTGGATAATGAAGCCCGGACGAAATGTACTGTGTGTGTAACTTTGCGGCGCTGAACATGTTGTCAAGTTCTTCCTAAGCCGTGGAAGCTCGTGCCCGAAAGAGATTCCAGGTCTATGTCTTGTGGTTTAGAGAGGTGTATATATATAGCTACATCTTCTTGGCGGTAGCTTCTGTTCTACCGAATGGGAAAGGAGGTAAGACCTTTGAAGTTTCGAGGACTTTATTCAAAGGAAACCGCGGAGATGTAACCACAAAGAGGCCCACATCTCCTTACCGGAGTGTGCTTAAGTCTCGTTTCCTCGGACTCGTCTTGATGAACCTTTTTCTTCTCTTTTTTCTCTGTGGGCTTCTTCACGGTATTCTCGTCGATCCCTGCGGATATTACATTCAGCGTGAAATCCTCTCGAGTCCGTGACGCGTAAAAATGAATATGTGCACTTAAGCAAACCTCATCCTCAATCGTATCGACGTGTGTCATAGATGTGTTCGTCTCAGCTTTTCCTCCGCAAAGGTATTATTTCAATAAAAAATAAACGTTTCTGTTTTTCACGAAACCTTAACAGAGCGACGGTGAAAAGAGCGACCAAGATCTAGTGGTCGACGACGCCAGTGATTGTCCAACGAGTCCCGCGGTCAACGGTACAACCTCGCCGCGCGAAAACGGCATCGACAAACTTGGAGTGTCAGCCTTGGGCAGTAGCAGCAACAGCAACAGCAATGGCAACAATGGCACGACCAAAAAAGATCTGCCGCCACATTCGCCGCGAAGCAGTACCAGCAGTAACGCCAGCACACCGTCGGCCAAGAAGATGGAGGAACGTGAAAAGGCCACGACACCCATATCCAAACCCCTGACTCCAACATCCGCGCCGTCCAATTCCCTCAAACCCTCGGCGTCCAGCAAGGCTGGACCTCTTCAAGGACCACCGCCACCAGGTAGCGTACCTGGAGCCTACCCGGCACACTATCCACCTGGACCACTTCACCATTTGCCACCTGGATCACAACATGCTGCGCACGTTGAAATGATGGCGTACAATGGTTACGCTGCGCCTAGGGCGCCACCTACATTGCCGCAGCAGTTGTACGATACCCACCGAGTCATGGGGGTTGGCTCTGTTCCTGGTGGAAAACCGTAAGTTTATTTCTTTATTTCAACAAATCACCGGCTCAATTTATTCATCCTACACGTGTTGACATATACTAAAAGGCGGTTATCGAAACGAATAGCGAAATCAATGCCGTATCTCCTTCAATTTACAGAGCTTACAGCTTTCACGTATCCAACGACAACGTAATGGTACCAGTGCCCTTTCCTCCCGATGCTTTGATCGGCGCCGGTATCCCTCGACACGCGCGTCAAATCAACACCCTGACCCACGGCGAAGTCGTCTGCGCCGTCACGATCTCTAACCCTACGAAATACGTCTACACCGGTGGCAAAGGCTGCGTCAAAGTCTGGGACATAAGCCAGCCTGGCGGCAGCAGCGCCAAGCCAGTCTCGCAACTCGACTGTCTGCAGCGGGACAACTACATCAGATCGGTCAAACTCTTACCGGACGGAAGGACACTGATCGTCGGTGGTGAGGCCAGTCAGTTGAGCATTTGGGATCTGGCGAGTCCAACGCCACGAATCAAAGCAGAACTGACATCATCTGCGCCAGCCTGCTACGCTCTGGCGATATCTCCAGACTCGAAGGTCTGCTTCAGTTGCTGCAGCGACGGCAACATCGCCGTCTGGGATCTGCACAATCAGACCCTCGTCAGGCAGTTCCAGGGCCACACCGACGGTGCGTCCTGCATAGACATTTCAGCCGACGGCTCGAAACTGTGGACCGGTGGCCTAGACAACACGGTCAGGTCGTGGGATCTGAGGGAAGGCAGACAACTCCAGCAGCACGACTTCTCGTCGCAGATCTTCTCGCTGGGCTACTGTCCGACCGGCGAATGGCTGGCTGTGGGTATGGAGAACTCCAACGTCGAGGTGCTGCACGCTACCAAGCCCGACAAGTACCAGCTGCACCTGCACGAGTCCTGCGTATTGTCGTTGAGATTCGCTTCGTGCGGCAAGTGGTTCGTCTCCACGGGCAAGGACAACCTGCTCAACGCCTGGCGCACGCCTTATGGAGCCTCGATATTCCAGGTGAGCAACTTTACGATCACTACGTCTCTGCTGAGAGCGTTAAATGTTTTACGAGCGGGACTACTATCTGCCGGGATTGCCTTTTGCGTGCCAAGAGAAAGAGCCAAGGCCATCCTGGAAGCTCGCGTCCTTTATTTTCCTTCTTCGCGCGCGCTGTCTTCTTCCTTTTACTCTTTCTTTAGCTCTTCGTGCATGCTCGCGTGCTTGCTCGCCGCACTTTCGTCGCTTTATTGCGACGGCTTTTTATTGCCCCCGTTTGCATTCATTGCGAAGGGATTGTTTTTTTTTCCTGATGCTCCCGTGTTGTTACACGATACTGCCGTGGTAAAATAATTCATTAGATTGCTTTGAAAAATTTGAATCGCGTCTTGAAACATTCATTAATTCGCTTCGCGTGATGCTTCTACCACTGCATGAAATCTTTAAAGATCAGCTACCTCTCGAAGAATTTTAACGCCTTAGCCACAAGTAGAAAAGTCCTATCGATTGTAAGCCGCACTTGAAAATCGTTTTATCGCCGGTGTCTTTAACGTCCATTACGTCCTTTCTCTTGGGTCCTTTGCAGTCGAAGGAGTCGTCCTCGGTGCTTAGCTGCGACATCTCGGCGGACGACAAGTACATCGTTACCGGCTCCGGCGACAAGAAGGCCACCGTCTACGAGGTCATATACTGAAGGAGCAAAAGCAGCAGCAGTCGTAGAACTCGCACCAGTCTCAGCACTCGGGACGACCGAGTTTGAGAGACACGGATCCGAGTGGAGTGTGTGCAGTGGTCGCGCGCGCGACTTACACTTGTATAAGAAGGAGATGAGAAACATTTCACACACATACACGAGAGTACCATAAGCCCCTTGTAAATAATGTGTCGTCGATATTATTCCATTGAATGCATTACACATACACGCGTTATCATCATCTAATAGAGAATAAGGAGATGAAGAGCATTATTGTTGTTGTTATTTTTTTCGCGGACGAGCGCGACGCTCTTTTGTGTATTATCTGATCGACTTTGGGTATACAATAGGAAACGATCTATCGAAAAATTGAAGCGTTGAATGCTTTTTTGATAATTTATTGTAAAAGAACGAGCATCGGCTGGAATGAGAAAAACGACAGATCCTCGCGCTCTTCCGCCGCTTGTATAAAAATAAAAATTAATAAAGTCGTGAACAGCAGCACACGTGCGCAGTTAGTTCGCTGTAACGAGTTTCGCTCCCTTTGAGCTCAGATTTTAGACGTATATATTGATTATTTACATTCTAGTAAGCAAACTGCAATCTCGTAAGAATTTTAAAGCGACCAGACTCTTTACAGTGAGGAAAAAATACAAAGATACACACTCACACGTACAGACACACACACACAACTATACAAACATTCAGTCATTCTCGAGGTTAACGTATATATAAAAGGACATAGTACGGGCACAGCTCTCGCGTCCATTCTTCTTGTATGTACATTTTGTATATAGCTTTTAACGTCTTAGGTACATACCGTCATATTTTTCTACGTGCCCTTCCCTTTTCCCCTCTACATGTGCCCTCTACTCACGCGACTTAAAGGTACGCTTGTTATAGCGAGGTGTCTGTGAGAGATACAGACAAGCTGATGATGCGAGAAAGTGATGTAGAACAAGAACATTTTATTCTTTCGATCATCGATAAAAAAAAATATATATTGTAGAGCGGTGATGATGAATATATTATATAAATAAGCAACCATTGTAAATATTATGTCGAATCGTATATGTAATACACAAGTCTAAACTTAATTCATACACACAGACACAATACACCACACATAAACACACACACGCGCGTCATATGTGTCGCTACGACGAACGAATCTATTATAAATAAGAATAAAATAAAAAACAAATGCAAAAAAGTAAATAAAGCTCGTGTTTGAGTTTAAATTGAATCATCCCATTGATATCCTGTCACACGCGAAATCCGAGACTGTCAGGTGCAGCAACGACGGCGCACATATAAGAAGCCGAGGTCAATTCCATTACCAGCGCATATAGCTGCACATCAGAGAGCAGTACAGCAGCAGTACCAGGTGAAATCTTATGCGCGCACGCTCGAGAGGCGACGGCTCGAGGTAAGTAAGTACGTACGTGATATAACCTGATTAAATTGTTAATAAGCCGAGACGGTTTCTACATAAGCGAGGTCGATGAGTAGTAGCATAATTTTAAGGTGTGAGAGAGAGAAAGAGAACCTCGTGATGAAGGAGAAGGAGAGTCAAACGATTCGTTGAATGTTTCATGAAAGAGTACAAGTTGTAGTACCACTCGCGATGCGATTTTACATTGATTGGTGCAGTGATTCCGATCGTTGCTCAAAGTTCACGTTCTTCCGAGTGGATCGATATCAAGGACACGTTTCTTATTTTTAGAATGCACATATTAATCAGCTCAGCATCACGGTTGTATATTTTTACATGCATGACTTTTGGGAGTCACAAGTATTATTAACGTTTCGTGAGAACTTTTCATTATCGACAATTTTTAACATTCGATTCGATCACAGCCACGTCACCGCGGTATTTCAGAGGCAGTGTAATTACAGAGGTAAAATTCAAAAATGATTGTTCACAATCAGCAATCATACGTCCAATCATCGTCATTAATATTAACTATATCCAACATAATGTAACACACTGATTGCAGCACATCGAGGTATATCGAATGCATGAGAATAGCAGCTTCAATCGCGAACAATCTAATACGTACACAATTAATTTTAAAATCGATAATTCCGCAAAGCCAATCACGGACTTATAATAAACAATTTACCACAGCAGCAGCGTCAAATTGATATAGCAGCAAAATAATCCTCAGAACGCAGAAAAATTCTCACGCGCTGCAAAATCCACAAAACCCCGACACACGGCAATATCCCAGAGTAAAATCGATTATACACACGCCTGTATACTCAAGCTCGGCGATAATGACGGAAAATCCGGGCAACAAGCCGCCGCCGTATAGCAATTAAATCCGTGGCATTAGCCGAGCTTTTTCTCTCTCACTCACTCACGGGTTCGTGTAATTCCGGCATCGCACACGATATATATATATATATATATATACAGACGACTCAATAGGCGTTTAAACGAATAGGTGTGTGCGTGCGCGCAAAAGAGCTGGGCTGCTGCTGTGCGCTGCAGCATTAGTATAGCTTTCGACGCGGCGTATAATTAGCGACGCCGCTATATACGTGCCACCGCTGCATCGTGCGTGTATGTGTGTGTTCAATGGCAGGTTCATTGGCGGCGTAATGTTATTATAATAGCGCGAGTGCGGGAGCTTTGCAAATGGATGGAAAAGCGCGCTATGTTGGTTTCGCGCTGTACCTAGAGATGTCCGGGACTCTGCGTTTAATAATGTCAGCTGTCGATTCACCTTGATGCGCGAGCTTTCGTTTTGTACGCGGATTTTGTTTGTTTTTATGAAGTTACTGATGCAGCATAACTTCTCGGGGCTATCCTGTGTGTATTATTTAGTGCTGATGGGATCAAAATTTTAAAAGTATTTTAGCATAAATCAAACAGTTAACTAATAGTTGCCGATATTATCCCGTCGATAATTTAATAATTTTTCATTATACGACGGTTTACGAGTGATTCTCCTGAAAACGATAAGCGCTCGTAAATCTACATAGACTAAAGTCGACAATATATCGACGCGTCGTTAATCCAAAAAGCGAAAATCCCGAGCGCAAAATGCAAATGACGAAATTACGAAATACCCTCTAGCCATGCATAAAGCAACGCAGATTGATTCTGGATGTAACAGCGGCTGTATTACGCGTACATTCGCGCGCATAATATCGCGCATATGTAACGAACCGTGTCGAGCTCGAGAGACACTCGCTATAACCCAAAGCGCGATGATAAAGGACGCGATGATGATACTTTGGCGCGCGAGGATGCGCAAGAGAGGATTTTGAATATCGCTCCCGGCTAAATGCATTAGTTATCACTGCTAATCCAGCGACGATGCAGCCGAGCTGCCGTTCGTTTATATTAATTTATTCGTTTATTTGTTCGCGCGCGCTCGAAGCGAAATGCATGCATATACATATACATACACAGAGAGAGAGACTATATATATACGCTTGCAAATTCAAAAGCCGTTTTCACGCGCGGCGCGAATGTAGGAAAACAGGGAGAGGAGGAAAAGGACAAAACTAACGCGAGTTTTCGAGCTCGACGCGACGAGGATCGGGCATGAAAATTGCGAAAATTCTCCGGGCTTTTGAGCGAGCCAAGCGCGATAGTGCGCCACGACGTAATTAAGTGCCATTACGAGTGGATGCGCGCGCTCAGAAGAGAAAGGGGACGTTTGCCTGTGTGTGCGTTTATTATCTATTTTGTCGCGCAACCGAGCAAATTGTTTTCTCTATAGCGCTCTTTTTTGAGAGTACTGCCTGTTTTTTGGTGCAACGGCTGTGCGTGCGCAGTTGTTTGCTTTACGGAAAATTAATATTTTTGGTTGTTCGTGATGTTCCTTTAAATTCTTTACTATAATACCCTGTTAGAAAAATGAAACCGAGCTATATATAAGTGCATTAATAAGAAATGAACTTATATAAGAATGAGATATGAAAGTAATAAATAATTAGATGAAAACCTGCATATAGTTTATTATATAGTATTGATGCATCAGCCTATAGCTCCAACAAGCATTATAATTATTTCCAGCAAGCATATTAACTTTCAAACTTTATAATGAACGTACGATTAATCTGCTGAATAGAAAAATAGTCGTGAATACTATTAACAACAGTTAGTAGATCCGATATTCCGCACACCGTGCACGAAAGCCTAATGTCACACAGCAAAAGGAAACCATTATAATTTCAAAGCAATAACAGAAAAAATCGTTCCGAGAAACACACACACACACACAGCTTCACCGCCTCCATATCAACAACTTACCTCCAAATTGAAACTTGATTCCCATAATCTGGGCAAGTATAAGCGAAAAACTCCAAGCATCATCAGCTATCATTATCCATCTCGCCACTTAGCACGCGAGGAGAAGGACTATCTCTCCCTCCCTTCAACAATCAGCATCATCTTGTACACATACACATCCTCTCACTCTTCCCACAGAACTATCCCGCACGTATCTCCATATACACTCACGGTCACCGTTGCCGAGAGAGAGAGAGAGAGAGAGAAGGCAAAGCGCTAATTTTCTCCAAGCGCGTACATATATAGAGAGGAGGCTATACAGTCTCTCTCTCTGGCATACCTCTGCGGTCTCTCGCCGGCGGCTGCACGCACAGCACCGACGACGCGGCGGCGGCGGCGGCGGCGGCAAATTAACAGGCACGCAAATGAGCGAGTTCGCGCTTGCGAGAGCTCCGCATGCAGCATCAGAGGTGGGAGTATAGAGTCGGATAGAAGCGGCTCTTCACAATTGGACACTAATAAACGCGCGTCCGCAAACACGGCAGCGGATTGCGCGATATGCCCGTCGAAGCGTGTATAGCACTGTATATGTATATATAGGTGTATGTATATTTACGCGAGTGCGCTTCTGTCTCTGTGTATGTGTGTAGCGATGCTTCGTTAACATGCGAAAAAGCGAGCCGCGCGCGACTGACTCTATACAGCTCTGCTGCTGCAGTCCGATGGGAAACATCGACCCTTTTTTGCCTGCCTACCTGGCGTTTCGCTCTTTTTACTTTCTCTCTCGCCTGGCTTCCGTATTCGTGTTTTTTTTTGTTTTGTTTTTTTAGTTATTTTCGCGTTCCCTCGTTTTTCGCTGCACAGCTACTGCAGTATAGTCAGTTGGAGATATCCGCGTCTCTCCCTCGCTCGTTCGGTTATATTTCGCGTATGGATTGCGCGCGTTTTTTTTTGTTGCGCCGTCGGTTTTTTCGCTGCTGCCCGGCAAAACGCCGCGTGTTTACCGAAATGATGATTTAATGCATGCAGCCGGAAACTACGCGCAATCGGCCGGAAGAATATCTGTGTAGGCGGACGAAGGTATGCGCGCACGAGCTGACAAGGCTTGTACGCCCATGCAGCCGGTTCGAGGTGTAATGAGCACGTGTATATACATACATTTTTACTCTCCTTATATAAACTATATGCAAACACACATGCGCCTCTATCATTGTATTATATACATTGCACACGGAGATAAATAAATTATAAGCTACAAATAAATGTACATATACACAGCCAGAACGAGAGTTAATCCTCGCTGATAAACAATTCGCGAGACTTTCGAATCGCGGATATAAATCCATTAAAGTATTCATATACGCATTTATCGCGAGCGAACAGTATATATACCTATACATCTGCCTTTATCTGATGCAGCGCGCTTTTCGTATTTATCAAGAGCGAACGCGTAATCATCCGATTATATCGAACGCGATAATGCCCGGTTACAGCTAGTCCACTTACACACACACGCGTGGAAATCACGTATATTAACTAATTCCCCGACACAACGAATTTCCCCTCTGTCTCTCTTTTCCCGCGGTTCGCGCAATAAATGCGCTCGTAAAACGAGCAAACGCGAAAACGCAGCCAGCGGAGCGTTGTTTCGCGCGCGATTACCAAAACAATGAATATTACGCCGGACACTCGGCTTTCTCTCTTTTGTGCTGCTGCTCTGCGATCAAGCTATATATACCTATATATACATATAGTACCCGCAACGTCAAAATTTACACGTATACAACCGAGCGCAATCACCGTCGAAATTTTCCTCCACACGTGTGTGTATATATACACATATACATCGCAACACAGCTTCGTCCGGTTTTTCCCTCTTTTTCACGGCGGTATTCGCTCGCCGGCGAATCAATAAAGCCGTGCGCAGAGCTCTCTATATATATGGCTTTTGCATATCAAGCGGATTCGCGCGCGTCTGTGTGTGTATATATGGACAGGGCCGTGCAAACACGCTCGCGAGAGCGTTTTTGATGCGTGTCCTAATGCGTCGCGATTAGTGTTGTATCTCTCGTCACGTCGCGCTGTGCTGCAGCCGCGACTATAGGGTCACACGTACAACACACGATGACGACGGAATCAATTTATGGACGGCTCTCTGTATATGTCGGATGATCGCGCGTCCGCGCGTGCAACAACTGCGGGCTGGCCGGTGATTGCGCTCCTCGCGCGGATGTTTCGAATTTGCGGGGAATTTTTTGATGATAGCTCCAACCCTCCCCGTTGGCTGTATTTGAATTTTTGGCCCGATATTTTTGTGAAATATTTATTTCGTGTTTTTTTTGCGAGAGCGTGTTTTACAAGTTTGAAGGGGTGAATATAATGTGCAGAATAAATAATTTGAAACAGTACTCTGCAGATATTTTAAATGCCTTTATGGTGCCTTTGAATGCGCGATACCAAACTGGGCAACCGAGCTGCGGTACGCGATTGCAAGATTTGCGGTTTTGCTGGCTGAACTGCAACGAAATCAGTGTGTGTGTGTGTGTGATCACGTGCTAATTTCCATTTCAAAGATATTTCTCTTTATAACAAAGCGGAATAATACGTTTTGAATATATAAGCAAAGATCACGCTTTGAACAGTATATAGAGTTGAATGTAAGAAACGAATTTTTTTTGAAAAAATATTTGAAATCACTCTGCGGTACAAACAACTCGATGTTTTCGACCTCCAGAACAAACCGCAAGTGTCTCTACTGTTATGTGGCATTCAGCGTCAAATAAGAAAAGTTAACATGAGTTTCGAATGACAGTAGCTCGCTTATTTTCCATACCAACCTCAAAATACATATACACACACACACAATTCGCCGGCTATAATACATATATACCAAACGACGTATATAGACACTGCAGCAACTGCGAGAGAATATGACGAGCGTCGTCGTTACGTCGCACATCTCCATCTCGGATTCGGATTTGCATGAGCGCGCTTCTGCTCGATCCAAACGCGCTCCTACAGTGCGCGCACAGCACACACTCGCGTGCAAATGTACACACGGTCCGTTGGAGTACACACAGAGATGGAGAGAGAGAGACAGTATAGAGCTAGCGAGGCCCCTTTCAGGTCCGTCGGGTTTGTGTGTGTACACGGCGTTTGATTGCGAAATCGGCCGGATCGCGCAAACAGACAGAGAGAGAGAGAGACAGACAGTGCACTATAGTGCTGCAGTTTGCTGAAATTTCGCAGAGGCGCGCGGCCGAATTTCCGCGAGCGATCTTTATCAAAACTCGTTAACCGAGTGTCAGTTCGTGTGCCACGCTTCGCCGCGTTTTCATCTCTCTCTCTCTCTCTCTCTCCGCTCCTGCCGTCGCTGTCCGTCTGTCCATAAGCGAGGGTGTATTTGTAAACGTGTGTATAGATAGTATATATGTATATGTATGATTTTTAGGGACTGCAGAACTGCCACTGGCAGGGAGAGTTGAAAGGGATTTACACGGCGTGACGACGAGCACATCACGGTAATTTCCGATTGTTGGCAATTATTTAGAGCGCTATTATACGTTCGGAATTATAATAAGAGTGGATTTGGGGAATAGAGTGCTTCAGAGGATGCGCCTGTAGATGGAAATATTATATTTTCTGGGAGAGTTACTTCAATGTTATTGAAAATGTGATGGAATTATACTAGAGCGACGTCAGATTCTTTTTATAAGGTTTCTTCAATGTCATTACATTAGAATAAATTGTTAACAAAAGTGAAGATTTTTTTTAATACCTCATATAAGCAGTTCTTCTATATACTGTTGAACGAAAATGTAATTTTAAAACAAACTTTAAAAAGTATTCCCTAATACTTCTCTCCAGCACAGTTCGCGAATACAACATATACGCAAGACTTTCTATTTCTTTCCCATGCATAACCTACTTGAAAAACGCGCGGAGAAAAATGCAGCAATAAACTAAAGCTCAAAAGAAATCATGAAAACATCGGCATGCAAATATGCAGAGGAGAGAACACGAAACAAAGACTCGCTCGCAACTTTCTCTCTAAAATCCTTCCGCGAGATCTCTATCTCTTTTTCTCCGTCTGGCATCAGCCTCACTCTCTCACACACAGGCGCCGCCGCCACGGCACTTACATTTACGATTTGAGCTCGCAGTGTGCACCAGCGTATATAATAGAGAGATCGATTCGTGATCTCCCCTTTAGATGCAAAATAGCGGGAGAGTGAGTGAGAGAGAGAGAAAATATCGGCGAGAGCTGCGAATATGAATTTTTTACGAGCCGCCGAGAGCAGCTGCATCACGAACGCGCGCGCGCGGGGAACGAAAATAGGCGAAGCTGAGGCAGCTGCGCATAATCGCGCGTTTATTCTCGTGATTCGTTGCTTGGCTCGAAGAGAAAGAGCCGGTGCATGCACATCAGTGTACGTGTCGGCGCGCGACGAAACGTTAAAAGAGATAATGAGGAGGAACGGAGACGCGTGTAATGCGGAGGGACAGCCGAGCGACAGCGGCAGCCGGACTATATACTCAGCGCGACAAAGTGCGAATCTCGATTTTCACGCCGTGATGCGCGCTCTTGTAGAACTGGATTTACACGCTCTATACTCTTTGGTCTGGAGAGTGTTGGTTTTCGTTCTTTTTCTTCTTCTTTTTTTTTGCTCAAATAGGCTGATCGCGCCTTATGTTTTGCCTTGTTTTCGTGACGGGGCTGAAGTTTCTTGGCTGCGCTGGATGACGGATTATTTCGAGCGAGCGCTTATGTAACTTGTCATCGTGTTTTACACCTTAACGCAATTATAGTTCCCTCGCAGTAGCGGAGAAACGCTCCGACTGCTTTTATTTGTTTACGGTTTTATGACATATAAGAATACATATATTTTTTGTATTACGTGCTCGTTTGTATTTGAATACCGTTTGTTGTTATAGAAAGTTGGTGGCAGCAGTGGGATTACTAGTATACCAAAAACCAATATTTCCAGGATATACGAAAAAATAACGATAAAAAGCAGAAGCGTCAGAAACAATAAATCGAGCACGAGTGCAAGCACTACACTATAACTTTGACTATATAAGAGAACGAGGCAGGCGTATATACGGACAGATAGATCGACGCGAAGCGAGAGAGTGAGAGCAAAGCCGATAGCAGCACTGCGACGGCGGCCGAACGGGTTCAAAGGTCGCTTCATCAAAGATCGTCCGGTCGATCTATCGAGCTGCTCGCTCTCGGGCTTTCGGGAGTCATAAACCTAATTATGGCTATCGCCTGCGGCGAATACACGCGTACGCGCGCGCGTCATATACATAAACGCGGCTCTGCTCGGCGAACGGCAATAATTGAGCGATATCATTTTCTGCCACGCTGCTGCTCGAGGCTCTCTCTATACCACGTTATCTTCCTGCATATGCGCGCAACGGAGAAAGAGCGAGAATGACGGGGTATATGTATGCACAGCCGCCGCGTCGTATATTATAATGAATTTCAGAGTACGGTGCCGCATGATGCAGTCGATTCTGAGAACTGATACACGTTATCGAGCGAGGGAGTGTGTGTGTGTATACGTAACGTCGGCTAAATTGATGGCTGCAGCGCGATGCCGCGACGACCTATTGAGGTGTTCGCGTGGAAAGAAATTTGTACACGCCAAAGTGTTGTTTGCTCCTCTGAACGCGTCGAGTAATTGAAGATCGACTATCGCTGGTTTTTTTTTTACTGGTAATGCATCGAGATGCTTGTATTTTATATAATGAAGCTGAAATGTGTGTTTATGCTCATTATATGGCTACTCGTAGCTGTTGATAATAGATGAAGTAGCCTAGAAATTCGATGTATAGCGATCGAGGCAATTAAGGCCACAGATTTTTTCGTATTTCAATAAATGTGCGACGAATTGCGAAAGCCAGCTGATATCTTCACACAAAAAACAAGGAGCTCAGATATACCAAATTACGCAGCCTCATTAGACGATATCCGAGAAGAAGGCAAAGTTCAAACGTTATATACGAATCTTCGACAAAGTAACTTTATTATAAGAGTATGCAGAGATAAGACGAAAATTAAATTATGCATATAAGAATAATCGAGAGAAGACGCAGCATATACCAGTGTTATCGCACACCTGTACAAGTATATAATATATCCCCGACGAAGAGAATCGCGCTTGGCAACAGCCATCTGACAGAGGACAGTATATAGAGCAGTTCGCCAGCATCCAAGACAATCAAAATCCACGACTCGGGCTGTATATATACGTATATATAGAGGAGGAGTCGGCAACAAGCGAACTCGATGTGTACATTATTACTCAAGCATCCAATCTAACGCAAATGCTAGGCTCCGTATATAGACGACCGGCGGCACACGCTAATAGAACGAAGACGAGATCGTCCCATCCAGCAGCAACAGCAGCAGATGTATCGGCAACACATAACGAGCTGCAGCAGCAACTATATAGTCCTGCAGACCCTATCAACGTCCACTGCAAGATGTATATATATATACAGTGTCCAGTGCGGAGAATAGTGTGTGTCCGTCTTAACAATTAGCTGGAAATTAGCTCGATAAGCAGACGACGTCGGCTATTGGCCCGTATATATATACAGCAGCAGAGTCCACAAGCTGCGCGCACGTATGTATATATATCTGCAGCAGCCAGTGAAGGAAGCGAGAGAGCCGGACAGCAGAGAGGGAGAGAGCAGTGTAGGCGGTTATCCAGATAGCAGATAGCCAGGCGCGGTGGTCTCGTTTGCGGTTTGACCACCCTTGTGGTGCCGCTCTCGCTGTCCTAACCGCCCACCTCCCTCGACCGGGCCACTACTGCCACCCCCTCTAACCACTGCACCGCAGCCGCACGCTCTCTCTCTCTCTCGCTCTGCAGAGTCAGGGGGGGCGATAATGTCGCCCTTGCTGCAACCGCACTCGCATATGCAGCCCGGGCTACATTCGAGCAGAGACGATTTCGCTGGGAGCTCTTTTTTAGCAGCCCTCTCGCGCGCTTTTTTCTCTCTTTCTCTCTCCGCGCGTTTTTGGCAGAGACCCGGCTGCTTTTTCGCTCTCGCCCAGAGTAGAGGGAGTTTGCGGTATCGCGATCGATGCTTATTTCCTTTTTCTCTGCTGCTGCTGCTGCTGCTGCTGCTGCTGCAGAAGCGGAGCTGGGAATTCAATGTGGTTGCGGATTTTTTGGCTCTCGCTAGCTCGCTTTTATTTTATCTTGGGGATTGCTACCGCTGACGATTCTGTTCGCTGCGGAATGTCATTATTCAGGATCGCTGCGGTGGAAGCTGTAAGTCTATATATTTATGCGCGCGAATCCAAGTAAATCCCACGCGTGTAACTGTATAGCGTATATATCGTTAGAACAGCAGTAGCAAAATCCAAAGATGTCTATCTATAGCGCACTCATATGGGTCCGAGCGTCCGAGGAAACCGAGTACAGCATTATCTCCGACAATATAGCCAGAGAGTCGCTCATATACGCGCAAAATCCGTTCTTAGTATAGCTCGAGTCCGTGTGGTTCTCTGCTCGGCTGAGTGCACGAGAGTGAGCTTGTCGACACACTGTGTCAACGACTACGACGACGGTGTATACGGTGTGTATAGGCAAGACGCGAGTATATCGTCGTTGACTGGACTGAAACTACCGGGGAGAACGTGTGTGTGTGTGTATATATCTCTCTCGACTGCGGCTACGCGACATCTCTGTGCAGTCGTATACAATAATGCCTCGAGAGCAGCTTTGTTCCCGCACTCCTGATGACTCTGTTTCCCACTCTTGTGTGCGATGTGGGAAAAACGTGTCAGCGAGTATTCGTTTGGTAAATTGAACGAGTGCGCTTTTGAGAGCATCGGTGCATAGCGGGTATATACAATTAAACTGGAATATATGCTCTTTGATGTATATCTCGTCATACATCCCACCGCTTCCACCAATCGCTGCGAGGCCAAATATAATCATTGCAGGAGGCTGAAACGCATCAGTATACGGCAATTGCGATGCGCAAGACGAAATTATCGCATGCATCATCAGCAAGTGTAACGATGATTGCGTGCGGCAACAAGCTCGTCGCGACGATTATTCATGAACTACTGTCAGAGACATCTTACCGCGATTAGAAGGCATATCAGCCTCGTGAATTCGGTATCAACTTTGTCGTGATATTAGTGGATGAGCTGCCGGAGAACAATGGAGACTTTTAATTAAAATTTGACTAGCCGTCAAAAAGCTCAGTCCACTTTGTGCGAGAGAAATTTTTTTAATAATCCCACGCGCGACGAGCGATACCCTTTGATATAGATGTATCAAAGTTGAATTAATGAAAAAAAAGAAAGAGACAACCAATTAGTCGGTCAAAAACGTGTACAGCACACACATATATATAGTTCAGTTGAATAAAGGAAAGAAGACGAAACCTCACAGTTTTCCCACACACAATCGTCCCGTCCTCCTTCCTTTCAATCTCTATCTATCTCCTCGTTATACATATATACCAGCCAACGTGTCCACGGCTCACATCTATACATATATACCTATATAGAATGTACACATGAGTCAGCATACGTGTGGATGCGCGCGCTTGCCTAACGAACCGAAATCATACCAGCAGTTGCCACACTGGCGCACACATTGCTCTCTCTCCTCTCTTCCTCTTCATCCTCCTACGTATATACATATATACAGTCATATCTGTACGTAACTAACGCGTCGTCGCGCCACTCCATACACGCACATACATGTGGGAGCGAGTAGAGAGTCGAGCCCACCGCGCGCCGCCGACTCGATCCGCTTAATACGCGCGCATTAGCGCTAATTGACGGATGCTTTTAATGTTTAACGCCCGCTCTCTTTTCTGCCCCCTCTCTCTCTTCCCATCAGAAGCAGCTCTTGACGCTTTTCTTCGAGTTGCCGCTGATGCTACTGCTGCGCTACGATCATTAAAGTCTATTATTTCCTGGGACTTTTATTGCGCGCGCACTTTTTTGCTTCCTCTCTCTTTCTCGCTCTCGATGATGATTATGGTTTCTTGTTACTCGCGGGGATTCAAGGATCGATGCGCAGCTCGCTCAATTAATAAAGAGGAAAACTGCGCTCGCGCGTTCCGCTCGTAAAAAAAGACATTATACGCAGTATAGAACTCTCGACGAGTTATATTTGCCCTTTTTTTCGGTAGCTCGCGCGTATTATGGTAATTTTTACGAAACCGCAAGCGTTTCGCACCCTCGGTGCAGCGCGGCATTTCCGAGGCGTGAAGATCGAATCTCGTGGGAAATGATTGCGAGATATGATTTCGAGATCATTAAGAAAAATTACTCGGCGGCTGTGCAGTGCGCAAACAGTTGAATTTACTCGCGTCTAATTTCCATCAGTCAATCCTGCCACTCGTGTATTTACAGTACGAAATACAAAGTCAAAGAAGTTAATTCGGTAAATCCGAGTGTGCACACGCTTCTGTGTTTATGTATTCCCCCTAAAAGCAAAGGAAGAAGAAGAAGAAGATCGCATCATCGGCTGACTTCAGACGCGCTCAGCCACCCACGCGCGGCGGCGCGCAGAAAATTGGAGGAGAGATATGCTGCCGCAGCATCATCGGAACGAGAAGACGATGCAGCAGCAGCAGCAGCGACGAAGTGCACACAGAAGAAAGAGAGGAAGAGGAACACGATCTATAAGCGCGCGAAGCAAGCCTGCGGAAAAAAGAGCCTTGAAGAAGAAGAAGAAGAAGAAGAAGGTGGAGAGGACTCGTGAGATAGCTGTGGCGGCGTCGGCGGCTCCGACACATACGGTAGTCGCGCGAGATCGTCGAGCCAGACAAGGGGGCAAGCAAAATGGAGGCCAGGCAAGCGTGGAATATAAAAGGAACTAGAGAGAGAGAGAGAATTCATATCTCGTACGGGAGATCTCGCTGCTTTGCCGTGTGCTGAGAGACTGTTTTCGAGGAGATAGCTATGTGTGTGCAGTACTGCAGCAGCAGCAGCAGTAGAGGAGGAGAAGGACGTATATAATACCGAGTCCGCGCGGACTCGAGCCTCCGTGTTCTATACAGCACACTGTGCATCAGCCAATGGCTGAGGCGGCCCGACGAATCAGAGCCGAGCCACCCAAGGAGCTGCGATCTCTTTTGTCTCTCTCTCCCTCACTCTCTGCTGAAGCCGTGAATGCGCGCCCGCCAACCGTATATATATAGGTATACTATACATGCACACATGTACACGAGTTCGCTCCAACGTATATAACCCCTCTTACAAATGCGAGGACTCGAGCGTCTGCTGCTGCTGCTGCTTCTCTCGCTCTTTTGCTTTATGCCCACACATACATGCAACTGTATACCTATAATGTGTGTGTATGTGTACATATACGTCTTTCTCGGCGTAGTTCTTGCTAGTTTGCGGCTAGCCGAGCTGTAAGGATGAGTCTCTTTTCTCGCGCTTCTCCTTTTTATTATTCCTGATGCACTGCAGCAGCAGCCGAGAGCTACGCTATACATATATATTGAAAGATTTCTCCGAGGATTTTTCAAACGAGAGAGAGAGAGACAGATATGCGGCGATGGAAATTTCGGAGATTCCTCCTCGTTCCAGGGGATAATCCGATCGGCTGCTGCTGATGCCGGAACACACACGCGATAGTTACGCTTTGCCGATTTTACGGCTTTCACAAAAGACGGCGCGCTGATGCGCTTTTTCAGGTAATTACCTCTCTGTGGGAGCCGCAATTAGTATAGTCTGTTATATGTAGTGAGTATAACTGAGTGTGTGTAGGAAACGATTGCTAAATTCATTTTTAGAGCGATAAATTATTCATTTAACGCGTCGCTGTGTATATTTACTATATATTACCGAGGAGTCTCTTTTCATATTCTTATATTATACTCTCGAGGAGAAAGCTCGCGGTGAAAAATGTATTTCGAAGCCGTTTTGAATTGTAGAGCAAAGGATTTTTCCTCTCGCGAGAAACGCTCTCGCTTTAAAAAAAAACTGATTTTTCCGGAAAAAGCCGATGATTTACTTCAAGAGGAAGACTGCAGCAGTAGCGATAAAAGTTGCTTCTGGCGTGTATTATATATATAAAAAAAGATATTCCTTCCTGTGTGTACAATATACATCGCGGCTCTTTCTCCGACGCCACGTAAGAATTGAATGAGCACGCGCATCGCCGAGCACGTGTTGGTGCGCAGTGCCGCCGCATATATAGCAGGTGCGAGAGAGCCTTTTCCTCTATAATACATCGGACTGCATGCAAGCATTGTGATGCCGCCGTCGTCTCTTGTATAATGCGCGCACACGTGCTGGGTATATATACACGCGGGAAAAAACCGATGATAAGGTCGCATCAGATTTTTAAGGTGCAGCAAGAATTTGTAGGTTGTTGACTACCACTGATATAATACGTTAACGCGATTCGAAGCTTGAAAAGTCCGAGTTTCCACGCCAATTTCATGGAACACACTGCAAATTGAATTAAAGCGCGAATCCGCTTGTCCGCATACTATATAGTAACCTTCGTCGAGAGATTAAAAAAAAAGAAGAAGAAGCTCGGCATTAGCAAGACTATCTCCAATTTCGCGTAATACAGCTCGAGTCGCGAAAACCTACAACTCGAATTTCACGCCTCGCGATATCTCGAGCACTAAAATTACATCGATCGACTACTACTACTACTACTACTACTTCTGTATTATATAGAGTATATAGCTCGTCCGTATAACTGTACTAATACCGACTATTCCGGCGCCGCGTGTCGACGACGTTATAAGAAGTAAAACGCAACCGGAGCAAAAATCGATTGACTCGCTCGGTGCAAGCAGCATCATCAGGCTTCCCTCCGGCGGTGCATTTCTAAACCGCGACGCTTCGCGCCCCCGGAAAACCCGCAACTGGCGTCCTCGTCACTTTATCGGGCTTCACTTTCTCTCTCTCTCTCTCTCTCTTTCCTCGGCCTCTTTGTGCTCATAGTCGCACGGCTCCTTTATTTTCCTGGCACGGATGGTTTATCGCGGAACGGTTCGTAGCTCTCGTAAAGAGAGAGAGCTATATATATATAGTAGCTTAACGCGAGATATAGTTTACTATATAGTTCAGTGGAGTAGCGAGAGAAGCTCGTCGATTTTTCGAGCGAACGTCCGGATGCGATTATGGCGAGGAGCTTGCGGGCTTTTTACGGCTCGACGGAATGGCGCAAAAGCTTCTTTTTACGCGCGAACGAGAACTCGCTGGATGTACATAAATATTTTACGGCTGCCCGATGATATTTTTTTGCTTCGATTATAATTATAGTGTCCAGATATCAAGTGCATAATTCGCAGCACTGCAGATATATAAATCGAGTGTTATACTCGAGAGTAATATATTGCGGAGTTCGAGAGCCCGAAAAGCCCGGCCTCGAAACAACCCCTTTTCGTCTAGCCGAGAAAGATAGGCGTCCTATAGGGAGGAGATAAGGAGAAAGAGCAGCAGCCGGAACATGAAAGGCAGCGGCGGCGGCTGAAGCCGGAGTGAGTCCACGGCTAATTATTAATCTCCAAGGCTTGACCCCTTTCGCAGACGCCCGCCGCGCCTCTTTATATATAGCTCGAGATATCGCTCTCCTCTACTCCAAAGGAACAAAGCGTGCGCTAGGCGGATCGTGAGTTTCTTTTTCAGAGTTTTGAGGATCAGCTTGTCCTTGTTTACCTCTGTCTGCTTATCTCTCCTCTTCAGCATCAGTCGTTATACTTTTTATATAATGAAGCTCTTTTATAATGAATTCAAAATTTTATTCGCGTTTTTACGCATACAACTCGCAGCTTAATTTACCGTCTCCACCCCAGATAACGAATCGAGGCTAAAAGATAATCCGCCCTCGGCTCAATCTCGAAGCACCTGAGAGCCGAGAGTGACAAAAGGAGGAGCTCAAAAAGAGCCGGAGTCTCTACGACGACGCCTCATTATTCCCGGCTCGACCGGCACTAAAGTGTCGCAGAATCGCGCGTTTATTATCAGCAGCAGCAGCAGCAGCAGTAGTAGTAGAGCGACTTTACTTATAGCACATCACGACGCCGACACCTAATCGGCAGAATGCATCTTTCGACAAAGCCGAAAGTGAAGAGGAACGCGAGAGATGAGATTGAGAGAGAGAGAGAGCAGACTTGGCGAGAAATACACAGGGGAACAATGCAAGTGTGAGTGGCTTGTCGGACGACGTGTGTAGACACGTATGAGATATTTTATTTCCTTCCTTCTTTTTTATCTTCTCTGCGGTCGCCGCTGCTTCTGCTGCTACTTCTCGTCACGTTCTACTTTTTTCTTCTACCTTTTGCTCCTCACTCTCTACTCTTCGCTGCTGCCACTTTGTGTTTTCTTTTATGTGTCGGAGAGGAAGCGAGAGGGCTGTGCATGTACGCAGCGCGAGATTAGCGCGAGCGCGGCTTGTAACGACTAACGACGACGCGGACAACGCGCTATTATCGCTTTGATGCCTTTGAAACTGTGCCAGCGCGCGGTTGTATATATATATATACGTATGTGTGTTTGCGATTTTAAGCGCAAACGATCTTATGGAATTTTCAGGGCTAATGGGAGTTTTGAGAATCCTTCGCTTCGTTATATGCAGTGATTTTCTGTGAGATTATCAGTGTAAGAATTAATATACGCGGTGCGGATTCAACAATCGAAAATTCATAAAGCATTGTTCGGAGTTTTAAAATTGAAAGGATTTTTTTTAGATATAGTGGGGCTCAATGAAATAACACATATTACATTTTTCGGGATTCCATGGAGATATATACGATGAACCCATATCAGAATCCAGACAATGGCGCGGATGGAAGTGAATATTGCGCGACTGCGTTAGTTTTTATTCCGAGAACGCGAGTGGAGATGAAATTAATTAAAAAAGCCGTTTTTTCATTTCATCATGCAAAGGAATTACAACCATTTCTGTGTCAGAAAATCCGGTGCACAGAGAGCAGGAGAGATGAAAAAAGATTAAGCTTGATATATAATAAAAAGCGGAATAAAAGTTGGCGTCTCTCACAATTAAATGAATTACAATTGATACACGTGTATACCTATATAAATTGAACGTGCATCAAGTAATATTTTAATTTACGATTTCACTTCCAAGCTGTCGGATAAGTCGAGCTAACTCAGTTACGAACCCCAGACTTTCCGCATTATTTATTCACTATAATATTCTTCGTAGACATTTGAATACTCGATCTCATAATATTTTCAACTCCCTATCTATCTGAACTA
Source organism: Cecidostiba fungosa (assembly GCA_900474305.1). NCBI lineage: Eukaryota > Metazoa > Arthropoda > Insecta > Hymenoptera > Pteromalidae > Cecidostiba > Cecidostiba fungosa. The sequence continues at coordinate 23,326 of UCOJ01000206.1, read as the reverse complement.
ACGCAATTGCCTGCGTATCTGCATAAAACAGAGAAAAAAGCCAATAAAAGAAGAGCTGATATTCCAGCGACTTCTCAAGTATATACTGTGTATTTAAAAAAGTCATGTTGTGAGGTTTTACTTATCAGTGTGATAAGTAAAGTAAAGCTGATGAGCAAGAAAAATAGAGTAAACAACGAATTCTGAGCTGAGCTTTAGACTCGGAAATTCTTCGCTTGACCTTCGCTGCAGCTGAGGTCATTCCAAAACCACGGGACACATCCCTAAATATACAACAACTGAGAGACACCGGATATCCAGGTATACTTATACGTGACCGTCTCTTTATTGCACCGTTGCCGCTCATCTGGACATCATCGGGTGCGCATACGCCCTGTAAATGCACGTCTCTCTCTCACATTCCTAATGACGGTGTTTGCCGAACTTCTATATTTTTCATCGTAAATTCGTAAAATTCGGCAACGGACATCTGCTATATACGACAAAGCTATATTTTAGAAAAAATCCAACAATTTGAAACTAGATAGTACAATCACTTTCTCGAATTAGCATTGTTCAATATACCTTTGCCAAATAAGGCGTCGCGCCACTCCAATTCCGAGACAATAAAATCCTCGTTACGACTGGCAGCCGCGTTGCTATAATAATTTCTCCGCCTCCGAGACGACGCAGTAACTATACTACATCAGCTGTCAAAGCAACCCGCCAATTGCCAGCTCATAAATGTATACATTACTAATCCTATTCGCGTGCCTAGCCTCGAGGCCCACGTCTTTGTGAGCCGCCGTCAGGTAATTTTGCGAACTGCGTCGTCGTAGTCTTTCGTCTAAGTTTCAGGATCAACGTAATTGAGTCGTCGTTACTGAGGGTTGTTCTATTGTTTCAGAATAGGTTTGATATGATTTTGAGGATTTATATGTATAGAGTAGAAAAGCTGAAAATATATTCTATAAATTTGACGCTATTGTATCGAGAAAACTTATTATTAAATAGATTCTCTCTGTGATACTCGCTTCAAAGTTTATCGTCTGACCTACTGTACTCTCTGATGATTTGGTTATATAAATCGCACCGAGAGTCTATCTCGAGAATATACGTATCTTATTTTAAACTTGTGCATCCAAGCTATTTTCGAAAACAGGCTCTTTTTTCTCTACAGCCAATATCTCGAAAGATTCGTTCGTTCAAGTATTCAAAACAAATCGACTCACGCTCGGATTCCTCTCTCCGCGACGTATGAAAAATAGCTGAGGATTAAAGCGCGTGATTTGCCATACGACTCAAAGCACACATCAGAGACACTCGATAAGAGCGCAATCTATTTAAAAAGCTCCAGATAAATCCTCTCCCGACGACTTCTGCTTCCGAAATCGCGTTGACGTACATATATATATTATCCGAGAAGAAGAAGAAGAAACACGTCGCGCACATATATAACTCTCAACCCGCTCTAAAAATACCCTATACGAAACATCTCTCGCGTATGTAAATAAGCCGTTAACGTAAATATCGAATCACTCAGTCTTGTAAACAGAGCTATTTGTTTGAAAGCCGTGATGAGTATCAAGTAGTATATACTGGCTTTTCGAAGAAAATTCGACACAAGACAAAAAAAGGAGCTGCGCATGTCGTATATATCTATACGAGTGGCTTATATACACACATCAGCTCTATTTCCGTCGAGCTGCACGCGGACTCATCTCGAAAATAGAATCTCCGGCACTTGTTTCACGGCGGACGTGTTATAGAAATCTCTCGGCGGTTTCGCGAAATTACGCGGGCGATTACGATAATTGCCGCGATGAAAAGGAAGAAAGTCCGTTGCAGCGGAGACGAGAGAGCTTCCTGACGCGATGACGAGGAAAAGGAAAAGGAGTTTTTACGTAAAAGGCAATGAATCGAGCATTTATATAGATTCGCCTTTGTGGATGTATATACCTCGAGAGTGGTTACATGGCATCCAAAGCGAACAGATATGATTTATGGAGGTTTGCGATTTCTCGAAAAACGGTAGTCGATAATTTTTCGAGCCTCTCGTAAATTATACGGTTTAATGATTCGACATATGTATATATATAGTATATAGCTGCACATCGCGCGGTATGAGGTCGTTAAAATTTTTGGATTTCGCAATAAAACGGAGGAAAGTTTCAGACGCTGATGCTGTGCAGCTATATACTTCTGGTTATATAAATGTATATGTATACTCGACTTGGGAAGAAAAAATCGCATCTGCAGCGATGGTATCTCTCTCTCTAATACACTCGGCGAATTGTATAAATAAGTCTAAACCACCATGGCTTCAATACAACACGTCCAGAGTATAATACACTAAAATCCTTCACGTACTATATACATGAATATCCGCTCGAAACATTCTATATATTTCTCTCTCTCTCTCTCACAATAAGTGCTCGTAATAGCCGCGCTCCGTAGAAAGCAGCCTGCGTCGAGTTTTCTAAGAAGTTAATTTCACAGAGCTCGATTTTACAAACGGTTCTCACAGAAACAATAAATTAATACATAAAGCGGCGTGAGCGACCATTAGACGAACGAGAATAGAGAACCCATGAGTCATCGACGGCGACGGCGTTATATACATATATACAGCGCTCGATGAAAATTGATACCTTGTTGAGATTAGAGGTTTCTTTGTGGGATTCGTCGCGACGAGGCATGTCATCGTGTATATAGGCTTGTGATTGCTCTTCAGATTCTTTCACAGGTAGACTCTCAAAGACGGTATTATAATATATAGGTAGGTATATACGAATTCAACGAATTTTGTTGAGGTTTATTTTTTTTCCTCGTGTATACATCGAGAATCCAAAGAAAATGTTTATCCAAACCAAGCCGATCACCGCAATTTGCCTCTCACGTGGTACCTATACTATATACACCTTTATCCCCATAGGAACTAAACGCGACGTCGACGCGGAACAGGTGGTAAATTCATGTGCTCCGCGGCCGTATATACTCCAACATACATCTCTATCCGAGGCTGTCGTTTTGACGAAAGGCCAGGGCTGTAGTATAGCACATATAGCGGTAGACACACTAACGACGAGGCCGAGGCAAAGCAAAGCCAAGCCAAGCAGTAACGGCAGCGATGTATAACGTCGGCGTTTATTAGCGTTAGCCACCGCCGCCGCCGCCGCCGCCGGCCAAAGTTGGATGACCGAGACTGTTGGATATATATAGGTATACATACCGCACACACATATATATATATACATGCGCTATTGGAAGGAACGTAGTCCCAAGCGACGGAGAATTTACTATAGCGACGTTTTGACAGCAGCGAAATTTTCGGGCGCTCTCGGCGAATTCGAGTTGTGTATAGCCAGGCGCGTAAAAAGTAATTAGTTTCGACTGCGAGAAAAAAGACCGCCACCGTCAAGCAGCGCTTCTGTGCGCTATTTTCAAAGACAGCTGCTTTGATGTCTGCGAGAGGCCGCCATCAGCTCTGCAGTACTTACTTTTTCTTTTCTCAAAGTGCAATTTGCCGCACGTATTTATAATCGAGTTTGATTACCTTTTGTTACGCCGAAGCTTAGTAGACTGTATAAAGTTGATGCCGGCCAATCGTTATCCTGAAATATGAAAAACTTATGAAAATTAAAATACATCTATATGCTACATACTTGTGAAAGCGAATATAAAAATCTTAAGATTACATTATAGAGATTCGTGTTCAGCGCTAATTCATCATCGACATTCATTAATTTCTTATTATGCAAAACGTCACGCTCCAGACCAAGTGCGTAATTGATTTATAGCGCGCGAAAGCGCGCGCAATTTGAAATTCTAATCGAGAGGCATTTTTTCCTCTCGACGTATCACGCAAACGATTCGTAGCTCGACGTCTTGCTAATGTTATAATTGTTGAAAAAAAAAAAAAAAAAAAACTAAACCAGCATCAGTGTTGTGCATACACATAAAAGTCTAGTCTATAGCTATAATCTGCGATGCTACAGTGAGAAAGACAAGATCTCAGGCAACAGCAGCAGCTGAGTATATTGTATAATTTATATATATGTATACACGAATTTCGCGAGCAAGCGAAGCGCTCGGCCACTAAACTAAACTCCAAACGGCCAACTCGACGCGGCTGCAGCGGTGGCCATTCAATTCGATATGTGCGGCGGCTATGTGGCCAGCAAGTTCGAGCGTCCACTTATACACCGGTAATACGCTACCGCAGTGCGAGAGAGAGAGGTTGATTTGATGTTGGAGCGATTTGTTTCTAGCGCCTCGCGTAGTCGCCTCTGAATTTCTCTGTATAGCTGTATATAATACTATTATCTGCGTGTTTCCGTGTGTTTGGCATGCTATAATCGGGCTAGCTCGGAATGTTTGCCTTTTGGATAAAATGCTTGATTGTTAAAAACAATATTTGTCGATGAGGCAACCGATTGATTTTTTTTTAAAGCAACTGCACATCTACAGCTTTAAATGTAATACTATAATGTATCATATATACGGCAACAATTTCACCGCGGTGAGTCGCGCGACACCGTGTATACAACGCTTGTTTCGCGTTCAGAGATACACCGGCTTGCGTAGGTGTATACATATAACCCTCAGAAATACGAATCGAATTTCGAGTTCACCACTAATACACAGACCGCGAGAGAGAGAGAGACACATGCGCGCCCAGAGTGTATATAACCAGCTGTGCGTGCATATGCGCTATCTGTCCCTTCGCCGGGGCGCTGCATATACATATACTCGCCTGTATGGAAATAGAAGCTCCGAAGCTTCCTGAACAGGTATATATATATACATATATAGTGAGGCATCCGCGGTAACGAGGAGATCGCGTGCACAGAGTGCATACGCGTCGGCGCACGAGATTAGGGTTAAGTCAGCGTTAAGTACGGGACTCGACGGTCGCAGTGTATAGGTGTATATGTATATAGCCGCCTACTCTCTCTCTCTCTCCCCCGAGATTACGGTATCGCTTGCTATTAGCGCCGATATTGAAATCGCTGTCGGATACACCGACAAATTTCAACTAATGCCGTAGCGCAGCAGCGCGCTATACACAGCGTCGAGCGGCTAACGTCTGTATCATGTGTTTACTCGGCCGGTGGCTGACCGGATTTTAGCCTATTATGCCATCAGACTCTACTCTATAGGTATATATGTATACAGAGAGGAGTTTTCTTTTGTAATTTCCGAGCAAGCCGGCTAATTTACGCTGATTGCACGCTCTGTGTGAGTTACCGGCTCGCGGTTTCGCGATTGGGAGGCGTGTGTTATGTAATGCGCTCTTTCTATCGCCTTAATCGACGTTTCCTCCCGTTGTTTTAGGCCTTTTTCTTGCCATAGCCATCCGGAGCTTGCTTTCATTATCATCGTTTTTTCGAAGGATATATACAACAAATTAAATATACTTTTTACGAAACGTTCGAGTAAATATAATTAGTATACGTAGTCGAGTTAATCCGTAATGACATTAAAATTCTGAAAAAGAAAAACATATATGCTCGCATAGCAATATTCACGGCCCGTCAGAAGAGCGCAAACAAAGCGCCTCTGGGAAAAATCGCGTTTCCCTCGACGATAAAAAACAAACTTCCATCTCGGCCACTCGGTATATAACGCTGTTTACGAAACTACGCCGAAACAAAAGTACAGCAGCTGCTACACTTGCAGCAAAAAAAACACAGAGAGAGAGAGAGCAGCATTTTTCCCGTTACAATTCCGCGCGAGTGTATACTAAATTTGCGCAATTTTCGCACCCGCGCGTTTCCACTCGACAGCCGCGAGATAAACGCTCGGCACTTTTTTTCCTGCAGCACTCGCGGAAAATTAGCCTCCGTCGCCACCGCAATTTCTCTATTGTAACAGAGTGTGTGTATGTGTGTGTGTCTAGAGAAAGAGAAGCAATGCGCAAAGAAAAAGAGCGGAACCTTGGCGAGAATCAACAAATCAGTTTTTGCTCGAGGTATATCTATAGGTATACAATACTACTTCTCGCTCGCTAGACTATTACGAGCGGGAGGAAAGAGCCGTCGTAAAAAAGTTCGTGTTTCTCCACGGAATTTGCTTTTTTTCCCGTGCGGTGTACTCGGTCAGAGGTCTCGGCGGCAAGTCCTTTCAAAACACGAGGCTAATTTCTCGGAGTATACCTATAGTAAGAGAAAGAGAGACGAGGGAGGCCCCCCCGAGGGCGCCGATGATTTAGGAGCCGATTCGAGGTTTCGGGCCCGGTACTTATATACCTATATATATGTATACCTATGGCGTGTGTTTAGTCTCGACGCCGTTATGGAGAATTTAGGGCCCTACCGCGTGTTTACAAGGACTCGCTCTCTCGTGTAGTTATGCCCGGGACTGCTGCTGCTGCTGCTCTTTTCACGTATATTTTCTGGCCGTGTATATACTGTGTGGACTAATTTCGAAGTCCTTCTCGTGACTGCCTCCCCCCCCCTGCGCGTGTTTGACTTGAGAGCTGTTGGGTGTTATTACGTATACTTTTACTTTTGTAATAAAAATATCACGCTCGGGTATTCGGAATGCATTATTCTTTCATTCTATCGTGCTTGCGTGTCAAGTTTCGTTTTCGTTTTTTACTCAGGAATTCCTGTTTCGTAAGGTTATTCCGGGTCTTTTACGTAGAGTTAAAAGAATTATAAATATACAGTGCGATAAGTATGTACACCGCACAGCTTCTTCGAAAAATAAAAAGTCTCTGTGTGTAAGACTCGCAAGATCGATAGTATCTCTTGCTTATTCTCAAAATCGTCTCTCACATATCAACAGAGCATTAGAACGTCTTTAGAAAGCCACTATACAGCATCACAGGTATACATATGTATGTATATACGAGAGTAGCACGTGTCCGTTATACACCGCAATATAAATTATACCCGCGCGAGAGCGCGCGTGTATTCATCCTCTTTCTCTCCATTCTCTCGTCACTTCTATTCTCATTTAAAACCGACCTGTATAGTGTATAATATACACCCCAATCGAAGGTCGCGCTTCTGATCCTTTGTACAGTATTATAGACGATCGTATATAACGTGCAGTTCTCCGGACAAAACCGAGAGACGAGAGGACCTTCGCGGAAGACTTACGAAACTTTTTTTCTCTCGCTCCTCTCGCGTATACCTACACACGCTCAAATAGAAGAAGAAGAAGAAGAAGAAGGAACGGTCTTTCTCTCTCCATCACACGCCAGTATAGATCGTTAAAAAAAGGAAGGAGGGGGAGGGGGGAGACCTTGGGCCACGCGATCCACAAAACGTAACCCGAAACAATATCTCGGCTACTATACTGACTTCGTGGAAAATCGCCCCTCTATGTATACATATATATAGTTATAGCTATATACAACTTAGAAACCTCCGTCGAGTGGATATTTTTTTTTTGTTTTTCGAGCCCCTTTTGACACAGAGCTGCTGCGCTATATTCTGCCGGCACAGGGCTGTTGATAGAGCGCGTGCTGCGTTTGACGTCCATTTCAGCCTCGGGATGAGAGAAGAGCGACCCCCTTTTTTCGCGTTGCTCCGTTCGTTGGCTCGAGGGCTGCTGCCGGGCTGCAAAGACTACAGCAGCAGCAGCAGCAGCAGCTTTTCTCTCTTGTTTTTCTATGACCCTCCCGGCGGCTGCTATGCTCTTCATCTCTTTTAATAAGGCTCTACACAGGGGCGAGCTCTTGCTTGTGTTTTTCGAGGTAAATAGCCGGGCGTGTATATATAGGTGTTTGATTCCGAGTTTAATTAAATCGGTTTAGCGAGGAGAGGCCGGAGAGAGAGAGAGAGAGAGAAGCCTGTCGAGGGGGGACTTTTGTTTTCTTTTTTCGGAGCTCGATGTTGCGAGGCTGATAATAATAACAGTATTTAATATGAACTCGACGAGATTAGGCGGATTATAATTTCGATGGCGAGTGTAGAGAGTAACGAGTCGTGCAATTTAGGATCTGTTAGGTATTGAAACCTTACGAAAAAAATGAAACCTCGAGGACGAATCGTATCAGAAAGTATCATTTTCAGCCGCGCGACGTATTACGTCTTCATATACAAACTCTCATGGAAAAGAGGACAGAGACAGGCATAAATTCAACAATAAGCTTCTCTCGCTGCGGCTTCCAAGCTCAGCAGCAGCAGCAGCAGCAGGTCGGGAGAGAAGATTTTTCAAAGTGCCATCCGCGCGACGACGACGACGAGAGGCGCAGAGCAGAGAATTCCGAATGATGGAGGTGTTGCGCTAAGTGGATTCCCTTTTTTCCCCTCTCTCTCGGCCACCCTCTGCGCATCTCCCTCCCTTATACTATACTCTCGTCAAAGACGTTGAGAACGAGCAGACAGGCAGATCGAGAGAAGAGTCTTCTCCCTCTCTTGAACACGGTAAAAACGAGGACTGCCGAGCGTTGGCTATAAGCCATTACCGCGAGGCACCAGACTCTTCTTCTTATTCTGCTTCTTCTTCTTCTTCTTCTTCTTCTTCTTCCAGTTCCAGCCGACTCGTTCGTCGTCTGGACGGGGTGGCAGATAACATTGCATGACACCAGGCCTCTTGCTGGAAACTACTCGACTATATGTGCTGCCGGAGAGGGAATGGAGATAGAGATAGAAGAGGAGGAGGACGTCTCTTAGCCTCCTTGTCGTCGAGACTCCTCTCTTTCTCTCGCTCGCTATGTGTGCGTCTATGTATATATACGTCTCTTTCTATATATCGTGTCTCTTGCGCGTGTATGTGTGCGGCGGTTCGGCTCTTCGACTCTACAGTATGCAAGTATTACAGAAGTTGCCCTGGGTATTTCAGATATTTTTCCTCGGAAAAAGTTCCGACGGTTATAGATATATTTTATACTGACGTTCATGTACTCTGCTTATGACTGATAAATTTCCGAGAAGCAAAAATGTGAGCGTGCGCAAGACTCGTCATTGCATTAAAACATTTTCCGATAAATTCCTCTGATATGAGAAAGAATTCCTCCGTTATACAAATCGATGACGATGCAGAGAGAGAAAAATCCACAGCAGAGGGTGGTGTATAGAATAAAATAAATATAAAAAAATCCATCGCGGCATATCGGAAGCAGCGCACGAACAAGAGAGAGAGAGAGGAAAAAGAAAAAGAAAAGTCGGTCGGCCGTAACCTCAAGCCCAGGCCATTTATTCGAGCTATATAGCTAAAGCTAAACGTTAATTTCCAGCGCGCGACTGTAGAGCCAATACATCCTTAACTGCATGCGGCCACGGTGGCGGCGGCGGCCTCTAGCACGTCCATAACTGCAGTGCACCGACTGAAGAGACTATAGTATACTGTCGGAGAGCAAGCGAGAAAGCCAGAACTCTCTCTCTCTCTCTCTCACTCGTCTTCTCTCTCTACAGCAGCAGCATCAGGCAGTGCATTAGAGGACTGGATTACGACAGTAAATTTTCACTACCGCCTCGCGCGCCGAGTTCTAATGGCCGGGAATGCAGCTGGTTTCAGTGGCCTCGAGCAGCAGCAGCAGCTAGCTCGAGAGCGCTCTGCACTTTCCGTCTCTCTCGCTCTCTCTCTCTCTCTTCCTCGTCTTCTCGTTTCCTTCCTATACTATGTACCCCCGGTTGCTCGCGTCACGAGTATTTCGCCCCCCTACAGCAGCTGCCTTTTTCCTCTCCTCTACTCTGTACCTATAGGTATAGCTGTGCTTCTCTTTACTCGTATACTTGGAGGAGAGAGAGAGAGAGAGAGAGAGAGAGAGAGAGAGAGAGAGAGAGAGAGAGAGAGAGAGAGAGACAGAGACGGGAGTAAGTTGTTAGCGGTTTCGCGGTGGATACGTTCAGCCGCCTGCAGCACCACGACGATCCCTTTAATATCGTATAGCTGCTGCTGCTGCTGTAGGAGGCAACGAGCTTATACACCGACGCGCACGAGAGAATTTAACAAACACGTCGAGAGCTGTGGAGAAGGAGGATGGGAAATTAGAGGAGGTGCTGAATTGTGACGACGCCGCCGCCTCGGCGTTGCTCTCCTGGGAAAGTTTGCGCGCTCGCTAGTTCGAGCAAGTTTCGCTTTTACGCCTAATCAGGAAAAGTTTTTCCGCTGCGGCTATAGTGCGCGGGAGAGGAAGTGGCTACTGCAAGTTTCAATGAATTTTTAATGGGCCTGGGAGCAAAAAAAACTAACGTTGATTCTACGATTTTCTATACTGACTTGGCGAGATTTTGCTTTCTTTTTTTTTGTAGAGGATTGAGATGTGACGAACTGGGCATAATTGGATGAGAATAGTAATATAGGCTTTTTGCACCATTATGGATCTTATAAACACGAATATCGTTGAGCATTGCTAATATGATGTGTTTACTATCAGCTGTTTAGCTCGAATGAACAAAGGAGGATGCCCACGAATATAAGAGGAATCGGCCCCCTATTGGGGAACGTATGAAACCTGTACCATCGTTTAGATTGGGAAAAAATATATACCCCCATACCCCTGGGGGAGCTGACATATTCAACGATGACGTTTTCACCCTTAAACAGGACAAAAAATTCAAAAATCCTTAAAAAGTACCACATTGCACTATTTTTTTTGGAACTTTTAAGACCTCATTCGAAAGATCTCGAACATACCTACCACTTCAGTGAGAGTTTGAATGGGCGACGCACCCTTAAGGCTGTTTTTTAGCACTTAATGCTGATTTTGAACAACTACCCCTAACGTTTTTCGCTTAAAAATGGCACTTTGTACCACTTGTTTTTAACTTTTAAGGCCTCAATCGAAAGATCTCGAACAAAGCTACCATCCCCCATTCCTCATATTCGTGGGCATCCTCCTTAGTGGCTACAGAGTTGCGTTGCAAATGCATAACTTTCCATGATCCTAATATCACCAATTTACCGAATACACGGTTATATTTATTATATCAAATGTAAACTAAAGACTGTAACTTCACTAACAAGAAAAAGGAATAACTCGACGTTTGCAGCGCAGAAACTCGTCTGCGAATGCAAGCATCGCAACTACCTTACACATCGTATATTTGGAATCTTTTGTGCACAGCTTCTTTGCAAGTTCCAGCACAAGTCGATGTATGTATGTGCCATTTATGCAGCGCACACAGCTCACTTTTTCCCAATCCCGCGAATCGAATTCCGCAGTCGACGATGAATATACTATACACACGTGTCCGATGAGTTCACGTCTTACATGGCATATCCGCGTGAGCTTTTGCAGAATACGTTAGTCCATCAGTGAAATATATATTATCAAACATCAAGCTTTTTCAAATATTATGCGTCAATCACTGAATGAAAATCCGTTCGTTTGTAAAAGCAAAGTCATGTTTGCTGTATTCGTAAAAGAGGAAACGAAAGTTTTTAAATTATAGGTGATACATTTGAAATAATCTGATCAAGTTATAGCATTAAAGGAACATCATCAAGAGAATTGTAAGATAATTTATAAACAGATTAAAAGACGTACAGTTCCTTCATCAAAGATCTCCTACACAACGATCCGTATAGAGTCTCTGATGCTATTAATATACGCCGACTGACAATGTATCCCGCTTTCCTTTGCCTCTCTCGGTTTTGATTTCATGAAAGGGCAGCCTTAACATCACAGCAGTGTTCTCTACTGCATATACATATATATATGCAGCTCCGGTGGCATAGTCGACCACAGTCAACCCTCTTGGCGGAAATTAGAGAGAAATGGGACGGTTCTCGCGTGCGCGCACGTATGTAAAGCGGCTTTTCTGCTCGACGAATGAATTACCGCCTCAAGCCGATAAACGCTAATACATGTACATACGGTATACATATGGTTTCACAGCTGTGTATATATAGCGCTGGAAAACAGTCGTCAACTTTGCCTTGAAGCATGAGCGTTTTATTTTTTATTCAAAACTCGCGCGCGGCTATTTGCGCTTCGCGAAGAAGACTAATGTATTGTATTATAATAACTGCTTCGGACGATCGATGCATGTATATAGTTGCGCGCAACTACAACTCATTTTTTCGTGTTTCCATGTTTTCAAGAGCTAAACTATACGCGCTTTCAGTAAAGTTTTGCGACGTCGCGGACAGTTTAATCATCGTACACGAGCGAGCGATAAAAAAGTCTTTATAGCTAACGACTGCAGTTTTTGAGAAAAAAAATCGCGAATGTTTTGAACAGGACTACTTTAGCTGAGAAAAATTTTCGACGAAAAACTGCAGGATCATAATCTAATCTTGTTTTTTAATACACAATGCATGGTAAAGGGCGAGGAGAGAGAGAGGGTGAAGAAAAACACAGCAAAAACAAGTAAAAAGCAGAGCGAGAACGCGTTGGAAGTAGGAAAAAAAGTAATCGCGGTTTAGGAGAAAAAAGGAGAAGAAACTCGCCGAAGTCTCCCGCGATAATTGAAAGCCACTCTCTCTCTCCCTCTCTCTCTGTCTCTCTCGGAGTTGCGCGAGAAGAGGACCCTTCGCGCTGAAAATTACTGGCACTTTATTTATACCGAGGCCGAGTAGTAGTGCCCTACCTCTCTCTCTCTCTCTCCCCTCATTCACCGTATAGCTCTCGCTCTCGAAAAGTAGGAGGAACGACTACGTCGACGTCGTCGAGTACACACGTATATAGGCAGCAACGACTATACGACTCTGGGCGAGCGCGACAAGAGGCACTGGAAGTTTTCTTTGCTCCTTTTTATATACATATAACCCCTTTCCTCCTCCGGCTGCAGCCTCCTCGTATTCCTTCCTCTCCTCCAGCAGCAGCATCCACTCACTCTCGCCCACCTCATCTCTTCTGCTACTGCTGCGTAGGGAGTAAAAAACCGTCCGCGAAAACAATAGGGAACTCGCTCTTCGGCTAAATAAAGAAAAAGTAGGAAAGAGAGGAGAAGAAAAGATGAAGGAGAGGAGGACAAATAAAGAGAAACTGAACACCGTAATAAAAAGAAGCCCGAGCGGGAACCGAGAAGAGAGCAGAGAGCAAAAAGAAGAGCGTTTCCAGACGCGCGGGCAAAAGCGGTTCCAAGAGAGGGAGAGAGAGAGAGAGAGGCAAAGACTTTGTGCACGCAGAGTCGACGACGAAACGAGCTTGTCTGTGTGTGTAGGTAGGTATATACCTGGTAGCTTGGGAAATCGAAGCGAGCCTCGTGTCTCTTCCTTCTTTTTCGACTGCGCGGGCTTTGAAAAACAAGCAGTCGTATACGGCGCTCTGCAGCTTTGCTTCTGTTTTGCGCGCGCGCGCGCTCGATGCGAGGCACGAATTGATTTTTAGCGGTTTAACAAGCGACAGGGGCACGTTTGTTTTGCTTCTTTCCTCGGCTGATTGTCGCGTCGATTTTTTCGAGAGAGAAAGCGTTAAATATTTTGATATAGCGATTTATCACACTGTATTGCGTGGTGTTACGAGTGTTAGAAAACCCACTATAATATTTCGCGGCCAATCGAGAATCCTCTCAATTTTTCTCGCTGTACACCTCGGGCGATCCCTCAAACTTCCCCCCCAATATATATAAATCTCCAAACTAGACGAGAGGGAGAAAAAAAATAAAAAACTCAATTTTCGCCTGCACCAAAGTATTACAATCGTGTCTATGTTATATTATACAGCCGACGGACTTTGTTACGCCGTAATAGCGGACAGAGCGCGGAGGAAGTATAAGCAGAGAGAGAGAGAGAGAGAGAGAAGGAAGGAAGGGTTATAGCTATAGCTTCTAGGTATATATAAGCATCGCGGCAAAGGGTTAGCGCAGAGAGCCGCCGAGCGTGTAAAAAGAGCAGATATATATAGTAGAGAGAGAGAGAGAGATAGAAGGTAGGAGAATCTGGGGTGTGTAGAGAGGCGCGGGTTTGCGGGAAAAAGCTCGTCTTCATCCTTCTCCTCTCTCTCTCTTGCGCGCTCGCGGCAGCGGAAAAAAGCACGCCAACCATGAACGAGACAACGCGAAAGTCGAGGAAAGAAGAGAGGAGCGAGACGAAAACTCTCCTCTCTCACTCTCGCCTCAAGCTTTGTTTCCCCCCTCCCCCCCTTGAACCCCTCCGTCGCTCAGGCGTGGGTGGCCAATAGTTTCGCTCCAGGTCGCAGCAGCAGCGGCGGCAGCACTACTACGAGCCGCGACTGCAAAAGCGAACGAGGCGCGACAGAGACGGAGCTAAGCGACCGACACACATACATACACAAGCAAAAGCAACTCTCACCTATACGCAGAGAGCAGTCCGCGCGGACTCGACGAGCGCGCGTCAGTTATACTTCTCGACTGCCTATTGGTCGGATCTCGACTCTGATTCGTCGTCTGCTAGTCTAGAGCGCAGAGGGGCGGTACTGCTCAGACTCTTAACCACGTGAGTGGCCAAGTCTGCCGTACGAGCCCGGAGATTGGCTGCGGCGGTGGAGTCCGCGCGGACTCGAAAGTCGTCGCTGTACGTGAGAGAGTGAGAGAGAGAGAGAGAGAGGCTATAGAGAGAGTTAGAACGAGGCCCCCATATTTACCCTAGGCCGGGGGTATAGAGGTCGTCGGGGTGGAAAACGCTCAAATGGGGTGGTTTAACGCGAACCTCGCCTCGCCTCGTCGTGCCAGAAGGACCTCCGTTGCTGCTGCTGCTGCTGCTACCACACCCCGCCTCACCACTACTATGCTACGTCGCCACCGCCGCAACCCCTCTCTGTCTCTCTCCCTTATTTCTATACGAGATAGTCTCTCTCCCTCGCTCTCTCTCTCTCTCTCTCTCGTCAAGGCGACTGCGGAGACGCGAGTGTACGCGATATCTCTTCTGGAACTGTCTGTGTCTCCCTCCCTCTCTCTGCCTGCCTCCCTCTTTCGCAGTGTCACTTCCAGTGACTCTCCAGGGTGGTTTCTCTCTTGCTTGCTCGCTCGCGAGTTATCTTATATATAGGTATATATATTCCGAGAGCGCCGAGTTTGTCGCTCTTACACGCGAGATTTCTGATTTCGCCTCGTTCGCTTTATCTTTGTCTTATTCTCCCTAGCTCTCGAGAGCTGGAACTTCGATTCTCGAGACTGCATTAAAATATCACCGGGGGTGTATGAGAGTCCGCCGCGGCTGGCGTCCCAATTCAAGAATCAAGTTATCGTATTAGGCGTTTTCTGCTTTCAAAGCTTCTTTTTCACGCACACGAAATAAACTTTTGTTCCGCAAAACAATCATATAGACCATAACTCTCGCATCAGCCGTCGGGAAAAACATTCCAGATGTATCACTCATTACGCCCCTCATCTTTCTCTCTGCCTCCTGCAATTTCTGATTCGCATCGAATGCCTTTCTTCCCCCCCTAGAGCTCATTCCCATGGCATCCTCCAGCTCTCTCTCTCTCTCTCTCTCACTATTCCCCCGCCCATAGCACACGAGAAGTCGTCGTCATTCCCCTCGCAACACACACGAAATTAGGCAATTCGGCCTAGGCTATAATAGCGAGCGAGCGAGCGAGGCGTAATGAACCGGAGGGCGCCACACGCAGGAGAAGAAGAAGAAGAAGAGACGACGCCGCAGCGGCGCAGAAATTAGGCGACTGTCGGACCTCGTTTCTTACTATATACCCTGTCCCCGTTGCCTTATTCCTTTATTATTATTTTTTTTTTTACTTTTTTTTAGCCTCGGCTCTTCTCGTACACGTATAGGTATATTTTTTACTCTCCACGCGCGCAAGGCATCAGCTATAGCACTCTGCGTTAACTCACCGCAGCCGTGCGGTCGTCGTTCGCTTCTTTCTTTTTGCGCCTTTTCTCGGTTCTCCTTTCTTTCTCGCATTTGCATGCGAAAGGGGGGCGAGAGGAATGAGAAGGTCGGCCGAGAGAGAGAGATAGTCGATTGCTACATTACAGAAAATTACACAAACCGAGTGTTTAGTGTTTTAGGTATTTTGTCGGTTATCTCTCTCTCGCGCGCGCGCACGTCTTCTTCTCCTTCGTATTCCTTTTATATATATACGCCGAGTGAGCGAAAGAGAGGCTTCTTTTTTTCTCTCTTCTTATATTCACAGACGGCTCTCGGCGTTTTTGCATCAGCACGCGCGAGAGTATATCTCAATGCTATCGGCGGCTCCCGTCTCTCTCTCTCTCTCTCTCGTTTTCTCATCTCTCTTTCTCGCTTCCCTTTTCCATCTCTGCTCGTCTCTGATGTCGTTTTATGACCAGGCGCGCTTTGATATCAAACTTTTCCGCAAGCTCTTCAATCTCTATCATTACTTTTTTTCTTTTTTGCCCTCTCGTATATTTCTCTCTCGCTCTCGCATTCGAAGCGGCTTCTTCTCTGCTTCTGCTGCTGTCTCGGTTTGTCATTATATGTCTCTTTTTGCGAAGCGCGCGGATAGTGGAGCTGGAAACATTTTTATGTGTATACGTCGCTCGAAGCGAACTTGCACGACTTTACGTTTCGTATTTTTCGAGATGATTAGTCGAGCATTCAACGAGTCGGCTGTGTGGGGAAAACGTTCTTGTTTTTCTCCGAGAGGCGGAGAGCTTTTGCGAGAGTTATTGATTGAGTGATTTGTTGATTCATTTCTTACTTTACCGTATTATGTTTTCGTGATCTTTTTCCTATTTTGGTTTTGTACAACATAGTTATTTATGTTAGAGTAAAGATTTATTAGAAAAGTTATACTCATATTTGAAGACATTTTCGAATACATTTTTATTCAGACTATGATGGAATAAAACTTGTAATCGATTTCAAATTCAAGCGTAATAGAATATTTTAAGTAAGCTTATACCATTAGCACAGCTACAAAAAACCGATTAGGAGGAAGCTACCAGTAAGTGCCAATGACTTGGCAGTGTTTTTTTGATAAGCAATCTTATTTTACAGCCTTAGAATGTTCCAGTTGGTATAAATTAAATAATCTCTCAAAGTGTCTAACAAAAAAGCTTCTATTATTACAGCCATAACTGACAAAAAATGAAGTCAAAATAACTCTCCCTCTCTAATAAATTAATATATCAACGACAAGCACACCTCAATCGTTCTCAAACACTCGAAGAATTATGCAAAAACCAATGAGAAAAAGAGCATTAGCTGCATAAAACGAAAGATCGCCTGTTTTACCCGCACTTTACTGCAATAAGAGACAAAGAGCCGAAAGCGAACAGGATACGTCAATCTGTACGTATAATATTTCCACACGCGCTCGTTAATTTCAAACTTACTCAGCCCCTCGAATTTCATTTATACTTACATACCCGCAGCACTGATCCTCCAAATTAAACTAATAATCCGAGCGTCGGATACATCAACCACGCGTCAATTTTTTTTTTTGCTCCCAAACTGACTAAAACGCACAATGCAAACTCAGTTCCATTAAGCGTATACACACATACATACGATACAAGCCCGCCGCCTACACGTCATCGCCTATAATCCCTTCGACTATGCTCGCCTATAACGATTTTATCACGGTTAATGTTTGATGTGTAATATTCCCCTCCTCTCCGCGTACTATATACATATATAGTGTTTGACTATCCATTTCTCCGTCTCCGTCGCTCCCCTACTTCTATTATCGACGAGTATAGACATAGACAACGACGATTCTCACTCCGTCGCCAAGTGGTTTTATCGATCGATGGCGTCGTCGTTATAATGTAAAGAGGAGGTCGGCGACGGCAACTAGCACTATCGCGGGCGCAATAAGGTTATCGCCACGGCACTCTTGAGTCGATTAAAAATTGCTCCGCGTCCAAGTAGGCGACGACGGGAAATTCGATGTGAGATCTTTGTGTCTCATATGCGAAGAGAGAGGCTTTTTTCTTTTCAAGAGCGTCGTGGACTTTATCGCAGCGATTGCGTGTATGTATGTGGCGCGGTGTTGGACAAAAACACTCTAATAGAAGGCACTTGTGTGGACTGAACGATTAGGAACGTTGATAGGACGGATCGTTAGTGTCGTAAATACGGAGCAGAATCTTTTATGGAGAAAGGATTTTTATCGCGGGCTGTTCTTCACAGCGTCATTACACTTTTTTCGAATTGATTCTTTTTTCAAGTCTCGGTTGTAATCGTATTTTTGTAAATTAAGATTCCTATGATTTTATATGATTCTTTCGGTCGACGGTGTGAGGAATTTCAGAAGTGACGCAAACGTACATCATCTTTGCACTCTGCATTTCGTATACTTTGTATATACAACAGTAAATTAATCATTCAAGTACACTCACGAGTTCGTGAATCACTGTGTATATACACGTATGCGAATGTTGCTTCGAACGCAACTTTGAATCTATATTTCTGGAATAGTCTAGAGCCACATAGATATACGGATCTGGTGTCGAAAGATAAAATTCTAATTTTGTACCATATGTCGACGTTTTTTCTCCCCACACTCGCTCCTGCGCCAATGAATCATCCACTTATATTACAGGAATGCAAACAAGACTCAAAAATATCACGCAAAGGTCAACAAACTTGTTTCACCAACGTTATTGACAATCTCTCTTTTTATTCTCATTATAACTTTTTCTTTTAAATCCAAAATCCAGTTCTTTCGAAAAAGAAAAACAACAACCTCTTCGCCACTCGAAAAAATCATCTTGAATCCAGCCGAGTAAATCGCACTGTCAAAATACCGAGCGGCTGATTTTATCGGAATGTATATTATATATATACACGCATCAGACAACAACTGCGTATCGCGACGCGCAATCTCTCGCGTATTATACATGTTAGTATATATATAACGTCGTACAAATTGCCGTCGAGACGAGCGACAATTGATAAAACCCAAATGTCAATTGATAGCACGTAACGCTTTCGTCCGCGCGACTTTGCAAATCAGATGAAGAGTAGGTTGAATTGATATCGAGGAGAGATTGTATACGCGCGCGAGAGTCAAGTGGCTCGAGATTTGCTCAGCTCTGCAATGTGGAATTCGAAAAGTTCGTGTACCGTCTCTGAATACTGATAAATGCTCGAGTGTATGATGTCATTGTTTTTAACGTTCGCCAGACACTGCAATTTCGTCTTCGAAATACAACAGTTACATAAAAGTATATGCTGCAGTCGATCGATCATCTAAAAAGTTTTGAATAATCACTATATAACGACGTGTAGCAGACTCGTGTTGAAGCAATACGAAAATAAATCCGATTCAACGGAAAAGCTGTAAAGCTCCCCTTGAAAAAATTGGCAACGAGAATCACAATCGCCAAACACGCTGTTACTGATGTATATACACGAAGCGAGAGCAACAGCGTTTTCAAGGATACGTAATATCACACGGATCACGACGTGCAATAAAGTCTCGTCATCTCCAACTTTTTGTATATCCATCCGTAAAAAGAGACACGAATTATGCCCCTCGCTCAGCTTGAAAACGAGATAAAGAGCGTATATGTATGTGTATACACACACAGAGAGAGCTTTAGCGATGTTTGGATTTTACCTCAGTCGTTGAACTCGACGGAAAAAAGGCGCGACAATCCCTTGGCGCGCTTATCGCCGCGTGCGGCGCCCCTCGTTTATAGTCAAGCGAGAAATTGTTCGAGGCATTTTTGTGTATTATAATAATGTTACCCGGATCCGGCTTGAAATTATATTTTTATCGGGGATCCTTTCAGTCGCTTCGAGTTAAATTTTGCGTGTGTTAGTCGTGAAAACAATTTATACCTATAATACTTGTTAAAATTTCCAGACGTCCTCTTGGAAGAAAAAAAATATATATAACACACTCCACGAATTCACGGCTATTATTGCACGTGGCATCAAATATTTGACTTCACTTAAATAATCATTTATACCGTGCAAACAATCAACGCGAGCTGCAGCTCCTACACCGTCAAAATAAAGTCTTCTCATCTTTTCCGAGCGCACACAATTTATTCCACATGCAGCGCAGGCTAAAATAAAAAGAAAAGCGAATAAGAAGAAATCCTGCATCAGACGCCTCTCTTTCTCTCTCTCTCTCTCGAGGCGAAGAAACGCTTGAAAAGGCGACCGGAGGAGGATTATGCGTTTTCGAGTGCATATACTACACAGGCCGAGTGCGCAGTGTTGACTTGACGCTGAGTTAGCCAACTATATTTGCGGACCTAATACAGGCGGCAGTCGAGCTCACCGTGCAGCACAAAACACACACAGACACGCACTGCCGCAGTAAACTCTCTGCCTCTTTACTTTCTCGGGGAGGGCCGACAAGCTGAAAATTTCGGGGAAAACGAAAGCGAGTTTCTGGCTGCTGCGGAATCACGATAGTGGAACTACTGCGCGTTAAGAGGTTATGCTGTTGGATAATAGAGGGAGAAAAACGAAGAACAAACCGAACGTTGCAACGTCGACGAACCAATTTGTACACAGTGAATGGCGTCAGTTTTTTTTTCGACGTTCAGGGGCGAAAAATCGAGCTGTCGGTTTTTTTTTTTTGGCTTTCCGAACACGTTGACTTTTCGCTTGGTCGATCGTAACTGGATACCGCGCGCGGCTGCGAATAAAGGGTGGGTGTTTTTTTTTATTTATGTTCGTTGTATTTTACAGTATAAGAATAAACGAAAATTTAGTTAGAAATCGTGAGATGTAAAATTTGAGCTCTCCAAAATGAATCTTTCTCAAGAGCACGAGATAATCAATAACCCGTGACAAAATACATCTCCCAAAGCACATTTACCACAGTAGGCTCGTGTTCGCGCGCACTTCTTAATTACGCGGCAAATCCAAACGAGCATCTCTCTCTCTCGCTCTCAACAAAAAGCCAAATGAAATTAGTACACCCGACAAAGGATCCTATACACGCATCCTCTCTCTCCAAGACCAATTAAATTACGCGCCACCCTCATCAGTGTACAGCTTCCTTCTCTTCCAGCACCTAATTCCCGAGTCTGCAAAGAAGCTCCGTAGTCTCTCACGGAAGCGAAATGGAATCGATAAACACTTTCTCGAGCATCGTCGGTCTGTACAGCCGCACCGAGAAGAAAAAGCGTCTATAGATATATACATCCGACGAACGAGAAAAGTGGAAGGAGAAAACAAGTATAGGCGGCCCTCGAGACGTCGACGAGCCAAGATTAATCGGCCGTCTCTGTTTTATTGACAGACCGCAGAGCAGCGCGCGCTGTTTTCTCGCGTTCGTTCTTTTCTCTCTATACCGCAGAATTCTCTCTCTCTCTCTCTCTCTTTCTCCGGACGTGCGCGCCAAGTTTTTCTTCTTGCCGAACTATCGTTTCCTCGCTCATTCCGGATATACCTACTACTACTGCTGCTGTTTTGCTTCTTCTTTTCTCGGTCGGCCGGCGCTTTGGAAGAGCTATTTTTCGAGAGTTCAATTTGCGAAAGTACTTGCGGCTTTGGGATTGTGCCGGCGCGGCGGTGTGGCTTAAGTTTGCGGGAACCGAGCTTGCGAGTTCTTTTTTCTTTCTTCTTTTTTTTGGTTCCCTATACTATGCACAGATGCGCTTTGCGCTGGATTTCGCATCGGTTTTGAAAAATGAGATATTCCTGCTGCGAACTTTATAAACTTGGACACGGGAAGATTGATTTTACATTCCATTCGCTCTTACGATAATACTCGCGGTTATACGGATGGACTGAGAGGAAAAATTATTCATTTATACGAGAGAGAGAGAGGGAAAAGTATAATACCAATGCGATCTCAAAGCTTCGCTCGTCGCGTGCAAAAAGAAGAAGAAAAACTGTTCAAATTCTAGACTCTGCATCGGCGTCAGCTGACTCTCGAGAGCTGCAAATTTTTTACAACGCGGCGCTTCCCGCGCACTTTTATCACTATTTTCCAGAGTATATTTTTATTTTCTCCTCGGCTTCTCTCTCTCCGTATACTATATCGGCCTCTCATCCCGCTGCACAGTTGCTCCTCTTCTCTTTTTTCCTTCCTCTCGCTCTCTCGCAATTGTTTCTTTTCCCTCGTTTTTCCGTCACCCGCTGTGTGTGTGTCTGTATATATGTGCTCGCGCCCTTTGCCTTCCCTCCTGTAGCCGTCCTCTCTCGTTACTCGCCGTAGTTCTCTTTCTCCTCTCTCTTCGCCGCCGCTGCTGCTGCTGCTGCTGCAAGCTCGACGAGCTATCGACGCGCAAAAAAAGTTTATCGCAAAATGGCTGCCCGTATTTACGCGATTCGGGGGCGGACGCTTTTTCCGCGCGTCTCGCCCTCCTCCGTTTTCTCTCTACGCCCACAGCTCGTTCTACGCCCGTGGAAAGAGAGAGAGGAGAGTTATACGAATTCATCGGTACAGAGAGTGTGCGGAGGGAGGGAAAGCTCGAGAGTGAACGCGCGCGCGCGGGGAAAGAAGAAAAGAGGAAAAAGAAAAAAAGCTCCAGAACGATCCAGCTGCCGCGAGAGCTTTTGCATAATAAAATAGCCTGTTTCCCGCCCCTTTTCCGCGCTTCGACCCGACGCCTTTTTCTCTCTTTCTCTCCGCAACTCTTATACTACACAGAGAAAGGGAGTGAGAGAGAGAGAGAGAGTAGCAGAACACTGCGGGCGAGAGCTTGCATAGGTAAAGTATTGGCGCGAGCTTGCGCGCGGCGATATACAGCTTTCTGGAAAATACATGTTTGCGCTTTTTCTGCGGAGCGTGTTCCGCGAGATGAATTAAATAGGTGTGCATTGTTTTTCGACCCGCTATTTTTAGATTAGCCGCACTGCCTTGTAAACAAGCAGAATATTCAAGTCTTTGGTCAGTTTTAATTTTATATCATCGCGGTTTAGAAGATACTTTTTTTTATTCTACTGCAAAGTATCTTTCATCGCGAAATCAAGTTACGATACGAAATCCCTCATATACATAATATAAGAAACCCGCACATTTCAAGAACACCGAGCCAGAGAGGAGAGAAGAAAAATAAGAAGCAAGCAAGTATATGCGCTCCTGTACTAGCAAAGAGAAAGAGAAGAAGATACGGCTTTCGTATACACACAAACACAATTTCTCTCTCTTCGAAGCAACTTTTCAATTTACTTAGCTCTTTGAGGCACAAAATTTCTCGCGGCTGCGGTTCTCCCCACGAGCAAACACGAGAGAGCAGTAGGAGTAGGCGGCTGCAAATTGCACAAAATGACAGAGAGCCGCAGTAGCCAAGCGCCTTGTACACTGCGCATACGCCACTTTCTTTGGACCGCCGCCGCCGCCGCTGTGTTTCTTGCAGTATATACGTCTTTTCTCTTTGCGAGCTCGGGCTTTTTGCGGTGGCCTTCGCGCCGCAAGCCGTGTTAGCGCGATTTAGCCCACGGTCCTGATGCGGGAAAATGGCTTGGGTATAGGTGCGTATGTGCACTGGGAATGCGGGATTTGTTTGCATTTTTAGATGATTTTATGAATTAGGGCTTCATTTGTGATTAAAAGAGGATGCCCGTGGTATATAGGAAATGTGCCCCCTTCGACTAACCTATGAAACCAAAGCCATCATTTAGAGCACAAAAAAACATGCAT